>JAJJWW010007190.1:0-153240 GCA_023531295.1 Papaver armeniacum
TGGATTAACCTTAAAGTATTTTGCTAAGCTTGCAGAAATGGCCCATCACCCAGCTTTCTCTAGGTTTACGTGGCTGGGTGATACGTGTGTGTTAGCTATTGGCCAAATCCCTCTGTTATAGCCTTGTGCATTGTAGGCGACCCGAGGACTTACATTAGGAATCTATTTCTAGCAAACTAAGGCATTACTAAGTGAAACTCTTCCCTATTTAAGATTCTCCCTAACAAGGATTCTTTAGCAGGAATATGATTCTTCCCTCAACAAGCTTGAGGTTAACTAAGTTCCCTAAAGGAGTACGAATACACAATATCGATATATATATATATATAAAACGTGAATTATTCACGTAAAATTTTAGAAAATTTTTTGTGTGAGCAAAACCAGCAGATAAAAATTATGAATATTCTGAGTTTTATCAAAAAAAAAAAATCATTAAAGCCTGATATTCGAGTCTTTGGCTTGAGAGTTTATTTTGATTTTGTGAAAACTCACATCTTCCAAGATAAAGTTTTGGTTTCCATGAAAGCTCATAAGTAAAATTTTATCACGGACAAGGTCTATATATAAAAAAAAAAATCTCTCTAAGTCGAGTTGTATTACAGTTTGCCAGAAGCTAACGATCGAATGAACATACGTTTTACAAAAGCGGGTTTTTACCATAAATCCTCATATATGCGCATGTATATAACCCCGACATAGACAAAACGTGAAAAACTCGCGTGACTTACAGGAAAAAAAAATTCGAAACACAGTGCATTGCCGGAATGAGGTGGTGGTGTGAGGACGGCCGCGGCAACTAGCAGCTTTCGGCAAAAAAATTCTCCTGTGCTCGGACGTGAGGATGATGAAGGGAGGAATAAGATGAAGGTGGTGGTCGGTCATTGGGAATGAAATAAAAAAAAAGAATTAATTTCTTTTTATATCAAATTTATTCCAAAACCTAATCTCACAAGAATTTCCTTTTGAGCTAGGACCATGAATCAGCGAAACAGTTCCATCACGAATCGGTGGTACTTTCATGCCTGGGGATCAAATTTATACTTTCGTTAGATGACTCTATCGTACTGCTAGGATCTTCGTCAAGCCATGGTTTTCTCAGCGCCAATGAAATCATTATTTTTATCTTATCTTACGACTAAGTTCAATTACTTATTTAGTTTATATGAAAATCACCATCCATTCTTGGTAAGAACATGGTATCCCACTGGCGGGGACTTAATGTAGATGGTGGGTTTTGACAAGTCTAAAATAAATGGAAACCACTTAATTATACATGTACGATCAGTGATGGATGGGTGGTGTTTCGTGTCTCTCAACTTTGAAGCATGAAAGCTCATGCCACAAGTCTCTAGGTGAAAATCAAGTACAGTATATGTAGTGTGTAGTCTCTCGGGCAGGCTGTAGCATATCTCCATTAAAAGCCAGGCCATTCAGTGGTGCTTATAGATCGAGCAGTTGGAGCGGCTCTGAGCTGACACTGTGAAGTATAGAGCAATAACGTCTTGAGGATGTAACAATGTCTTCACGACTATATAAAAAGAAATATGGCGCTTCACAGCTCATATGTACTCAATTCTCGAATAATTAGTGCTCCTGAGCAGCGATGTGCTAGTATAGAGCCATCAATTAATTATTTCTAATCAGCTAAATTCATTAGCTTGAATATTGAAAATATTCTCGTTCTTCATAATATTTCGTTACTTGATTCATGGTTCTTCAGGAAGAATTCACATGGGTTAGTAATAAATATTCAAGCGTCTGGGCATGTCGAGCCACTATAAGTAAGCCACGACCAAAATGGTTGCAAATGTACCTCGGCAATATCACTACTTGCACTGAATGCAACGAGCAGAGCATTCCAAAATACGAAGAGACGATGAACCTATGCAAAATAGGAAGAAAATAATAATAATAAATATTAGCTAGGCGCTAGAAGTGCAGACCGTGGTAGGCGATCACTCGGCGTGGGTCCATGCCTAATTCTCTATTTTACTTATTTTTATTATTTTCCTTGATCTCATGAAAATTCCTTCATTTGAACAAAATTCTGCTCATTTCAGGAAACTCCTCGGTTTCATGGTGTTTCCTTACATCAAAAGAAACGATCAAAAATTAGGAAAGGTGTGGGGACTAAGCTCACTACCGTGGCGGTCATGCCTAGTTGGTCGGTCCCACACCTTGCATTCCTTATTATTTTATTATTATTTCATTTATCTGTCCCATTGCATTCCTTGATTTCATGATATTTCCCTTCACGTCAAGGAAAAGATATAAAATTAGGGAAGACTCGCGGGACAGAGGCCTAGCCGACTGCCGACCATGCCTAGTCGTGGCCGGTCCCATGCCCCTTATTTTATTATTATTAGTTTATGGTTTCCTTCATCTCATGGAAACTCCTTCACTTTAAGGAAAACTCCTTGATTTCATGGATATTTCCCTAAAATCATGAAAATAATATAAAATGAAAAGTGCCATGGGACCGGCAGGAGCTTGTTGGCCGGCCCCTCATCTCTTCATAATTAGGTTTTATCACCTAAGGCTCGTGCAAGCATTATTATAATAAATGATTAAACCACACATTTAATCATCCTTTCACCAACTGGTCTTCAAGGGACTTTGGTATTTGCTCACTCGAGCATCTGGGCGCTACATGGTCGACTCATCATCCCATGTAGTCGGTCCCTACTTCACTCCGTGGTTGATTTTCAATAAATCATCAATTGATCAGCAATTGATCTTAGGGTTTCAAATCCAAGGTTCATAATTCCAGATTCAAACACTAATAATTTTATGTTGATACCGTAATCAACACTTTAATTATTATACTCGGTTCAATTGCCAGTATTTTAAGTTAATAATTCATCAAACGAGCAACATTTGCTCAGACTAAGGAATATTGGTTCAACTATCAATATTCAACAATTCATCAAATGAACAATATTTGTCCACCTTAATTATCAACATTTATTCGACAATTATACCTCTGTCTCAACATACATGTTCAATTCATGAGTCTTAGAACATTTGCAAATCACGTTCGACTCAATAATACAAGGATTCATCGTCCCATAAAGTCAGCAACTGACTAACTAACTAAATACACGTCTGCCTTGCAGACTCCACAATCACGAGACATCAATCGTGTCACATGGGGGGATATTAACTAGGGTTTTGGTCTGGCGGTCTACGGCACGTGTGTTCATACACACGACGAGAATATAAGCAAGTCGTGCAATCAGTTGGAGGAGTTAGCAAAGTAGTGAATTGGAAATCAACTAAGTCTTCGCACGATGAGCAACTGGTTTTAACACGATTTTCACTTCTCCACTCTTTGACTCCAGCAACTGTCACACTTCATGGGATCAAGGTGTTTACAATTCTAGCAATATAAATAAGTCTCTGAATCATTATTAAAAAACAAGACAATCTTTCGTCAAACAGACAACAAGAGATTAACAACTCAACGTTTGAGCAATTACTCTTAACAGAGCAAATTCAATTAATCAGAACTTATCTTATTTCATCACGCAGAATACACAACACACCTACAATCTTCGATCACCATTAATCTCACACATTTCTCAGCTTCCCTCCTATAGATCGACCCATCCTCTCTTGTAACCGAATTGACTCTGGAACGACCATTGTCTTGGTTTAGGCCGGAGTCCTACAGATTGATCTCTCGAATTCAAAGCACTCCCTTTTTTGCAGTGCATCTATGTGAGGTTTGACAGTTTTCTCGGTTCAAGGAGTTTCCTCCGCACGGCCGTCTCCTCAATTTCGTAAAAACCAGCAACTCGTTTTGCCCCATCTACAGATTGGCGACCACAGTGGGAGATCATTATCTCGGTTGCAATCTCAATTCTCACAAAGATGGCTGTTCTTAGGTCTGGGTTAGTTACTAATTCGGTTTCAACACCCGACCCTAATATCGCAATCTCTAGTGGTACTGCCAACACCACTCCTCCGGTGAAACCATCCACTACCACTCCTCCGGCGCAACTTGCCACTACCACTCCTCCGGCGCAACTCCTGCCACTACTACTTCTCCAAGCACTGGTGCTCCGGTGATCACCCCTGCAAGTGACGGCATTGGCGCCATCAACAATCCACTCTTCGGTCAGTCTCCTGAAGAAATCAGAAAAAATCCGCCTACCATAGGTGATCTCATGAAGGTGCAAGAGACTCTTGCCAAGAATCAGACTGACATGACTGCCACCCAGAAATAATTATGCAATTATCTCAAGACTCTTACAGACATGGATGTCGGATAAAACTCGGGAGAAAGGAAAATATAAAGAAACATCTTCAGACGCCGATCCAGAGGTCACTCCAATCCATGTAGTAGATGATGAGGAAGTTCCTAAGGTCTGCAGACAATCCACCAACAAAAGAACCGTCCAGTTTCATCACTCGTGAAGACTGGAACGCCTTTGGAGGATCGTGGAAAAGACAAGACGCCCTCTGTCCACCGTCACCAACCTCCATACCCCGTCGCTACGCAAAGGATTCCTCTGCCAAAAGGTTACACCTCTCCAACATTCACCCTTTATGATGGAACGGCCAATGCTCGAGAACATGTTTCTCGATTTCTGGAAGCACTGGGTGAATATGAGCACAACCATGTTGTTCGTCTGAAAGAATTTTCAAAGTCTATGAAAGGCAGGGCATATACCTGGTACAACAACATCGCACCAGGAAGTATCAAAAGTTGGGGAGAAATGGTTAATGCTTTCTACAGAAAGTATTTCTTCGTTTTAGAGCAAATTACCCTCTCGATCTTGGAAGGATGTTTTAAAAGAGCAATGAACATCCTAACGATTATGTGAAAAGATTCGAGTTCAAGCTTTGGACTGTCATGATCCAAATGTCACAAAACAACAACTCGTGGACTTGTGCATCAATGGAATGATTCCAGTCTACAGGGCTTTATTGGAAAATCTCAGGTTCCATAATTTCTCATAACTTCATGAAGTGGCTAAGAGATCGGCAACTACTGCACCTGCTTTATTGGAAAGAGCTAAGACCACAAAGGCTGATGAACCAAGAGAAACTCGAGGTAGCAGACGTTTAATCAACAAACAATACAACCTCCAACCTTCCACAAATGTTGTTGCATAAGGGAGCAAACGAAAAGACGAGCAGTAGCGCAAGCACACTTCTCCGACCCCTTCGAAAGCACAAAGGAAGGATAATCAAACTTGAGATGCACAAGCTCCTAACCAACATGCAAGAGTTGGTCAAGAAGTACCTGATTTCCCTTTTCCCATCGAATAGGTGATTGAATTACTAGATGTCTGGGTTCAAGACGGTGCCATTAAGTTACCATATGTCAAGAAAGAACCAACTGAAGAAGACATGGAAAATCCTCGTTACTGTCGCTTTCATAGATTCGTCAATCATCCCACAAAGGACTGCAGAATCTTGAAGTGCATATTTCAAGAGAAAGTCGAATCAGGAGAACTTAACTTGGGGATTGAAGGAGTGCACAGAGACCCTCTCCCGGTCAGAACTTTCACTTTCTCTGAACCACCCGTCAAGGAAGCAGTTCAATCCTTAATCGAGCATGTCTGCGAATTGCTGTACTTATCAAGGGCTCAAAGGAAAGACATGTTTGATGCATTGAACCACATCGTGTCAGGGAAGCGTTTATTGATTCAGGAGACACTTCCTGAGCCTTCAGCAGCAGACAAAGAAATGTACGACTAGGGACTTCTCACCACAGTCCATCGCAAAGGAAACGAGTTCAAACGAGCATTGATAGATGTCGGAACTGCTGTCAATGTTATCCCTCTGAAAACTCTCAGAGCCATTGGTATCACACGACAAGAAGCCATTCATGCTCCAGTATCAATCATGGATCATGAAGGGACGCCCAGAGATGCTTATGGCCACATTACTCTCAAGGTGAACATAAACTCAGCCTGGACAGAAATAAAATTTTACATAATCCGAGAAGATCCGGGATATGATATGATCCTTGGACGTACGTGGATTCATGCTGGAAAGGTAACCCCAACACCTTCAATTGCACATTTCTCTGTTGAAGAAACCTCTGATTCGGAAGAAGAAAAAGAGGATATTTCACCGTTCGAGTATCTGAAGGAGGTCAAAGCCTTGACAGAGCTGACACAAAAGCATGAAGAAAATGCAAATGCTTTCATCAAAATATTTCGCACTCTGGCAAGTCTTATTCCTCCTCATGTGTCCATATTATCAGTTTTCAAACATGCTTATTTGGTCCGAGGGCTTTACTCCACCAACAACTTAGCTATTGCAAAATGCTATGAATGGATAACCTTACCTCAGCAATATTTCACTAAGTGGCTGGACGAAGAACCTCTCCGAATCGAGCACCTCACTAATATAGTCATTACTGAAATAATGGCTGAACAAGACGAGCAGTATCCTAGATACTTGCCCCTCCGCGAATGTCCATATGTACCGAAAAATTGGAAGGCTTCAACAACATGGAATTCCATTGCATGAAGAATTCCAAACCGACAGAAGATATTCAGGGCGCGGACAATCAAGTCTAACAAGTTCTAGGAAGGAGATTTAAATCTCAAAGAAACTAAGCGTAACTTTCATTCTGTAAAGAACTCCAACTGGGAAGGACCTTTTATGATCTCTAAATCTGTTGCTGGTGGATACTACAAATTAATCAACATGGACAGCAAGGAGAGTGTATCCTTAATACACGAGAATTGGCTCAAGGCCTTTGACGCCTAAGGTTGGATGTTCGATGTACTGGGTGTTGAAGGCATGAACGCCCAAAATATTTGGCATTTAGGATTTTCTTTCATTGTATTTCAATTCCTCCAAAATGTTTGCAATAATTGCATTGGTAATTTAAATTGGCAATTTATCAAAATTCGAGTTTACCTAAAGAAAATCTCTATCAAATCCAAAGAAAATCCTCAATCATCTACTTATCCAAAACCAATCAAAACCAATCAAAACCAAAAATAAAACCTCACATCTCTTAGGAGTTCAGAAGTTCAAGATATTATGGAAAGAGATCAAAGAAAATCAGCAAAGAAAGATTTTTGCTCCTCTGCATCCTTCAAGACTTGTAAGGCCGCCTTCTCCATATTAAGCTCTTCGGTTGACCTAGCAATCTTGTCTTCCTTCTCCGTCACAAACATCATTTGGAAAGGGTATGCCATTCTTGCAAGAGTCCTTGATAGCATTTATTTTCTTACGAAACCACTTCACGTTGAAGCCAAGTCTTTCAGAATTCTCCAAATTGAACTCCCAATCAAAGAGTACATCTGGAGTAGCAATATTTCTAGCTCTGGTGCATATATCATTTATAACACGCAAGATAACACCTACTTGTATTTTTAAAGAATAAGCACGCTTGGGGTCTCTGTCAAGGATGATGTGACCAAACTTCCTCCATATTTTCTCGTACAAGCCTGCATATCCAATAGGAACGTTGAATCCGCCAACTAGTTCGTGATATTGGAGTGATGCACCAAATGGAAGATCAAAATCAACTCCTGCACTTGGATATTCATGCACCACAATATAATTTTCAATCATCGGAGCAACTTTCACAATCATGGCAACAGTTCCTTCAGTCTCTTCTACTTGAGGTTCAGTTTCTCCCGTCACAGAAGTAACAACAATTGAAGTCTCGGTATCCTTAGCAACAACTTGATGCGTGTCGTACCACAACAAATTAATTCAAGATTTTTCCACTCAATTAAAAATAATATAATGGAAGTCAAGTTCGTTCCCACGAGGAGCAAGAGATTCTAGTTGTAAAAATTGTCACGAAAGGGGGGATGTAAAAAGCAAAAGAAAATAAACAAAGCAATTAAAATCGAAAGTTGAAAGCAATAAGAGAGACAAGACCAAGGAATCCTTCTTCGTTACGAAACAATGAATCAAGTTATGTTCTCTTCTACTTGTTATTAGTCACAAATTATCACCAACCGTAGGTAAAGCAGCTAGATCAGTGCTAAACCCCTAAATCCCTTATATCACCTAGGATACGGAAGTTCTCGACTACCGGATTCTATTTACCAAACCACCTAGTAGTAGATCACTCTAGATGTAATTTAAAATAAACGCATTAAGATTTATGAACTTATTAGGCTGATATTAGTAGTTAGACTCTTAGATCAAGGTCTACTTGCTAACGTTGTTTCTACACACAATTGCTCCACGGAATCCCTCCGCAAGGTCTCGTGTTTGCTACTTATGTAAAAAGTCAAGAAACGATTACTTATCTCCTAACTTTCACTAGCTTTAGATCAAATTAACAAATCAATTTAGCGTGCACTCCAAACAATCTATCAATCAATCATGAATGTCTTTAAGATCATTCCTATTAGTAAAAACAAACGATAATCATGTGAAAAACTTCAAGATAGAATTGAAAACAAAAACTCAAAACATAAATTAAGAACTAGGAATTCATCCTCAATCAATAATAAAATTAGCTACTCATGTTAAAGAGTTCACACAAAGAATAAGAAAAGAAAAGTGTTGTGTGTGTAGAGATGTGTGTGTAGAGAGGTAGAAAACTTCTATTTATAGGCTTCAATATTCTCCAACTCTTCCAAGGATTAGAATCCTTTTCCTTTAGCCATTCAATTTCCAAATTCAAGTCTTTCTCAACTCTTCATCTTCTCTTTCCAAATTTGAGCCAAATTCTCCATCCAATTCCTAGTCCAAGTCTTCACACCCATGAGAGAAGTCCATAGAAAATTCTGGAATTTTTGCTCGCCGGAAAACTGGTATTATGGCCGGAATCCGGCCGGAAAAAGTCGCCTGAAAGTTGCCGCCGGTGATGGAATATTCCGTCCAAGATTCTGTTACCGTTAGGTCAAACTAACAGTCAACCGTTAGTCAATGGTCAAAGGGGAAGGAGAGTCAGACTCGAGTTAGCCGACTCGCTAATCGGGCTTACTCACTGAAGTCGATTCTCGAGTCATTTGCTTACTCGGCTGACTTGATTAATTCAGCTAACCGGAATCGGTCACTGAACTCGGTTGGGATCGGTCTTCGGCGGCTGCGAGTTGACTCGCCGGTAGGGAAATTTGGCCGAGTTTTGGCTGATTACAGGACTTTCCAGGCCAACTTCCGGCCTTTTCACAGCTCCTTCTCTGTATCAAATCCTAGCATACATCTAAGTGCAATCAACAGCTTCATTCTTGCACAATTGCATTCATTTTACAGCACCAATCTTCTGCTTCTGTTGTAGTCATTCCTTGTCTCTGAAGAACCCATGTCTTCTTTGTTAAAACTCAGCTTCGATCGGGATCTTCTTCTCCTCATCGCGACCACCAATTGGACTCAGAAGGAAAACCTCAGATTCATCTTCTTTAGCAGCTCCAACTTCTTCCTTCAAAACCCATTAACGACAGCGCCATCTTCACCTCTTCAATTTCACAGTAAACCCTAAGTTCTTCAATCTTTCTCCATTTCCCTGAGTTTCTCATAACACCAACAGAACCCTTTTAATCTCTTCCTCTCTGTGTTGTTTACAGCACCAATCCATTTCGATCTGAATCTCAATCTCCTCTTGGTTTTTAATCAGCTGCTCTCAGTCTCAATCGATTCTACGGTCTCAGATTCGAATCCCCACCATCATCAACATCTCAGCTCAACCATTACATATCAACAGCGCCACCTTCAATTCCATTGACAACGCCATCATCTCTCGCTGAGCACCACCGATCCCTTGATTGAATAAACCCTAACTCTTCTATAGTTCATTGCCATCTCTTGATTTCTTCTCTCGAGCTTCAAAGAATCTCATTTTCACAAGAGCGCTTGTTCTTCACAGACCCATCTCCTCAATTGCACGAACTCTAATTAATTTCTCGATTAACAGCAGCCGTTGCATCTTCCTCCTCCTTCTCGATGAATCGAACCCAACATCCACCATCTCTGCCAGTAGCGTCATCGCCATCTACCTCACCTGCTGCTTCTTTTCTTTTTTTTTTCAGGGACGAGACGAAATGATTTGGGAGAATAAACTTCTCTCGAATTTAGGTTTAGGTTATAAATTGGGTTTGGACTCGGGCATGGATCCGGGTACGGGTGTGGGTCAAAGCCGGTTAGGGTATGGAGCAGGGGTATGGATGGATGGGCTTAGGTTAGGTATGGGTGGATTCAGACATGTGGGCTTGGGTATGGGTCAGAGTTTAGGGTGTGGGTGGATTCAAACACCCACCATAAGTATATCCCAATTGTGCTATTCTCACTCCCTTCTTTTGGATAAGGGACACCTCTTTGACCTCCCCTTATCTATTATTGTCCTTCCTTCAGTAATTTGAGTCACCCCTTAACCTTGGCTGGGCTCCATATAGTATTCCCTCCTTGGTGAAATGACAATTTTACCCTTTTGCTAAAATATGGTGATTTCTTCTCCTTTTCCTCCGTGTGACTCCATAGTAGCTATAAAACTCAAAACAAGCGTAAAATACATAATTTACAAGAAAAATAGCAAAGAAAGCATAAACAATAGATAGTAAATAGGATGTATTCTACACCCTATCACAACTCCCTCACGACTTTGAAGTGCAGAGATGGTCATTTCTTCATCAATAACCCCAGGGTTGCTCGATTCATCACTATTGGTTCCTTCATTCTCAACTTCGGTATTTGGCACCTAAATACGAAGATTACATGAGATTAGAGACATCCAAGCATGAAACCAAAGGAAGTCATAAAATCTAGCATATAAGTGATCCAACATCATTTAAGTTCTTTATCATACGTGAAATACATGGGAAAATAGCGTGAAAGTCATAAAAACACGTTTTACGACAAGCTCATCTGAAGAGATTTTACACTGCCCTGCATGAGACGACGAACTGGGAGAAATTGGTGAAAAATCTAAGGTTTAGTTATATACCATTATATTCGTATGGATGTTATCTACAACATACCAAAATTTCATAGCAATTGGATAAACGAGCAAAGATATGTGGCTAAAACATTGGACTACATGACAGCTGAAAAATTCCTGGAAGTCTCATGGAACTTTACTGTTTCGTCTATTTTGACCTCTAAACATGCTCAAAACTCAAAAATCTTCTTTTGTAAATCTTGGAAATTTCCTGTGCATAAGAAAACTGGGGTATACCATAAAAATCCGACATCAGACGAAGATTCTACAACGTTTTTACTAAAAGGCTGAATTCTCGGATTTTTCTGGTGACGTATTTCGGCAAAACTTTTCGTATATTCACATGGATTCTCATTCATTCATTCATGAATCGACAAGTTTATACTTCTATACATAAAATTCAAGAGAAATACTTACTTGGGCGGTCTCTAAAGCGTTCAAATAACCAGAATTGCCAGTATCAACATTGGGAGCATCATTGTTTTCATTCGGTTTTGAATTCTGGGAGTTTTCTTCATCGTCATCCTTCAAAGACGAACGAGCATCATCAGCACTCCCCACTTTCATGGAGACATCCTCCTGGATACATTCATAATAATTAGAATCTTATTCACAAAGATTGTAGTTAAATATACGAAGAGATACTCACATCGACTTTTTCTTCAGCACTTGGTTCAAAAATCGTTTGCCCAGCAGAAAATTGAACACCATCGATACTTGATGGGGTGAAATTCTGTAACGGAGTAACAAACATTGGTTTTGTAATCCTAATTACACGGATGAGAAGAAGTCATGGTGAAATAAATATCGACAACTCACCAAAGAAATCACTGGGGACTTTATGGTGTTAGGCAACATCTTATAATTCTTGCTCATGCCTTCTCCATCGTGAACAATGGCTTCAGTTTTCGTAAAGTCTACATCAATGCGAGGTCTCACCACACGACCATCCTGTAGAAATTGATAAGATGATTAAGATACAATTATCATGTTCTTATGAAGATTATAAGAAGGATACATACTTGTGGACACCCTTGAGATGTCTTCCGTTTATCGCCTGATAAATACTTCAACCTTGGTCGAGTAGAAATCATCTCAGCAGAAGGAGGAACTTTCACCAAAGGCTGACCAACCATCACATAATCATATAAACGCTCGAATTGCTGATTCCAAAAGTTTATGTAACCGGGAGTTACACACGTAATTCGTTCAGAACAGGGGAACCAATAATCGCTGCCTTCCACATGAGTACAGTCTAAACGGGTCTTAAGTTGTTAAACCGGTGGCTTTCTGATGCGTGTCGTAGGTGCAATCAAATTAATTAATATTTCCACTCAATTAAAAATAATATAATGGAAGTCAAGTTCGTTCCCACGAGGAGCAAGAGATTCTACTTGTAAAAATTGTCACAAAAAGGGGGGATGTATAAAGCAAAAGAAAATAAACAAAGCAATTAAAAAATAAAGTTGAAATCAATAAGAGAGACAAGATCAAGGAATCCTTCTTCGTTGCAAAACAATGATTCAAGTTATGTTTTTCATCCACATGTTATTAGTCATGATTATCACCAACCGTAGGATAGCAGGTTCGCTTAGCTAGCCCCAAAATCCCTTATTTCACTGAGTAACAAGTCCGCTTAGTTATCAGATTCTATTCAAAAGAACCACCTTGAGGTTCGCTTACAAGATGTAATTCCCCGAATGCATTAAGATCTATGAATTTAGGTTTAGTACTAGTAGTTAAACTCGGTTCGCTTAGTCCACTTTATAACGTTGTTTTTACACACAATCGCTCCACGGAATCCCTCCGCAAGGTCTCGTGTTTTCTACTTGTGTAAAGTGTCGAGAACGATTACTTATTCCCTAACTTATACTAGAATTAGGTTGAATTAACAAATCAATTTAGCGTGCACTCTAAACAATCTATCAATCAATCATGAATGAATAAACATTCCTATTAGTAAAAACAAACGATAATCATGTGAAAAACTTCAAGATAGAATTGAAACAAAACTCAAATCATATATTAAGAACTAGGAATTCATCCTCAATCAATAAGAAAATTAGCTACTCATGTTTTTGAAATTCACACAAATAATAATTAAAAGGAGAATTTTTAAAGTTCACACAAATAATTAAAAAGAAGAATTTTCAAAAGCTAGCAAAAACACAAGTGTTGTGTGTGTAGAGAGATGTGTAAAAAGATATGTAAAAGTGTGTAGAGAACTTCTCTACTTATAGGCTTCAATGTTCTCCAAATCTTCCAAGGAATAGAATCCTCATTCCATAATAATTCAATTTCCAAATTCAAGTCTTTCTCATCTTCCATCTTCTCTTTCCAAATTTGAGCCAAATTCTCCATCCAATTCCAAGTCCAAGTCTTCACACCCATGAGAAGAATCCACACAAAAATCTGTAATTTTGGTCGCCGGAAAGCTGGTATTATGGCCAGAATTTGGCCGGAATCTTCTTCTCCGTCGACGGAATATTCCGTTCCGATACCGTTATAAGTAACGGTCAAGACGGTCAACCGTTAGTCAAGAAAGTCAAAGGGGCAGAATGAGTCAGTCACTGAGTCAGCTTCTAACTCAGCTAACTGGTCTAACTGGGCTGGGTTGAATCGTCTGGATCGGTCATCACCGAGTTAACTCGCTGGAGCAGAAATCCGGCCGAGTCTCGTTTGTTTCAGGGCTTTCTCAGGCCAAGTTCAGGCCGATCTGTCTTCAATTCCTGCACAATTCCTAGGCATACATCTAGCTATAAGCATTCATTCCTTGTAACAGCAGCACCACCACTTCCATCTTTTCAGCTGCAATGCCAGACCTGTACTCAATCAAACTATAGCAGCAACCTTATTTATTCATCTCCAATTGCAGCTGCTTACCCATTTAACTGCCAACTGAAACTGCAACATCATTTCAATCAATTTCACTATCAACAGCTTCTTCTTTCTTTGTTCTCTCTAACCCATTGTACTGTCACATCAACAGACTCCAACTCTTGTATTCCAGCAAAGCCACAAACCCATTTGCTCTTCTTACCAGAATCCCATCAATAATTCTTTCAGTTCAATCAACCACAGTTCAATACATATAACCCACTTCTGATGTCTCGAATTCTTCTCGGCAGCATCTCACTCTTCACAATTCAATCCATCGTTCCCTGTAAACCAGCAGTATCATTCACAACACCAGCAGACTCTATCAAACCCCCATCTGTATCTCATGTTCAACCAACAGACTATCTTTTTCTCCTCATCGCGACCACCAATTGGACTCAGAAGGAAACCCCCTTGCAGAATAACCCATCTCAGATACCACCATCACCATCCTTGGTTCAATTTCTCCATCATCAGGTTCATCTTCTCCCTGTCATCTCCATAGCTTCTGTTCACGACTTCAACTGAGTCATACCCATTAATTCCTCTCGTCCCTGTTCTCTTCTTCTCAGATTTCAACAAAACCCTAATTTATCCATTCAACAGAAATCAACAGCACCTTCGACTGCAGTTTCTGAGACAAACCCACTTTTCTTATCACTTCGAACCACCAATCTCGACATAGCAACATCTCTATCTTCATCTGATTCACAGAAACAACAAACCCTAACTTCCAATTTCATTTCCATTTGACTGCTTTGCTTCTCAACAACACCACCATCTTTAATTTCTCGATCTGTTCTTGATTTAATCTCTCCTTACTTTCAATCACTCGGACAGTAGCAGCCATTGTTTCTCAATTTTAGGTGAAATGAATGGAAATGATTGAGAAGATTACTCTTCTCAATTTAGGGTTATAGATTGGGTTGGATTTATCCACCCCAGGGATAATTACACCCTCTAACAAATGATAAGGGGTACCTGAATGACAACCCCTTAACCTCTGCGGGCCCGGCTTTAGTACTCCTCCAAAAGAGAGTTGCCCCTTAACCTTGACTGGGCTCCAGATAGTGTTCGCCCATGAAATGACAATTTTTCCCTTTTTCTCAAATTGGGTGATTTCTTCTTCTTTTCGTGCGTGCGACTCCATAGTAGCTATAAAACTCAAAACAAGCGTAAAATACATAATTTACAAGAAAAATAGCAAAGAAAGCATAAACAATAGATAGTAAATAGGATGTATTCTACACCCTATCACTTTCTCCTTCGAAGAGTTGGAACACACTGATCCATGCCCATTTGTCGAGCCGCTCTATCAATGTTGTAATCTTCCACTGAAAAATCTTCATATGTTGCTGATACTAAATAACCAGGAGTGCAACTCAGCATAAAAGATCTCTCACCATCACTACGATTTGTACCAGATTTCAAGGTAACACTTTCCTCAGCATTAAAGGTTGTTAACTGAGAAATATAAGGAGGAATCGACACCCATGGACGAAAGTTAAACTCAGACTCCTTGTCTAACACATCAACAAGGCGCGGTTTAACTCGAGGCTTCTTTGTAGACCAACGCATGATTCTGGCATTATCCTTCTCAGAGAAAATATGCCTAGCATCAGCGTTCGGTCCTTGTAAGATGGTACGAGGGATGGGTGCATAATTCTTTAAATGCTCCCACATCAAAGCTTGGAGAAACATCGTATTGGCATAACACTTGATCTTCATGAAGTCTGTTAGAAATGGTGGAATCACAGTAACCAAAGAGTCTAAGTTGGAGTACAAAGTGAAAAGGCGAGGGTACCCAAATATACCTCAAGCTAAAACTTTTCCTACCTATAATTCCTTTCTCCGAAAGTGATTGTCTATGGACTGAGTCGAGACAATACAACTAATCGGTTCACAGTTCGTGTGATCGTCTATGGATACGAGATCGAGACAATACAACAATGAAGTATGTTTACTTGATACAAAGGTTCGGACTTAACCAAACACAATAGGATTGCTTATCAAGTAAATAGGAATTAACGTTTGTGTGATTTACTTTAATTATAATAAAACAATTATAATGCGGAAAATAAAAGTAAATGACACAGCAAGATTTTGTTAACGAGGAAACCGCAAATGCAGAAAAACCGGGACCTTGTCCAGAATTGAATACTCTCAGGATTAAGCCGCTACACAAAATTACACCTAACTTCGTATAGTTGTGACCAAGTAACTAACCCTATAGTTCACTTAGTTCCGTCTGTATTCCCATGCCTCCGACTTGTGAATAAGTCACGTACTTGGAAAAATTCCTTTGGTTCGTATTCCAAACAAAGAAAGAAACAAAAATCTGTTTGGTATCAACTCTATTCAACCAAGTGATATGAGTCGGACAAAGGCTCTTCTGTTTATCTTAACATAAACTCCTTCGTCGGGTCCTTAGATCTATCTTATGTTCAATCACCCAAAGGTAATCGTTTAAGATTAAGCTAATCAATACCTTTAATCACAAGGAAACGTATTGATGCCGATCTACTCAATTAATCAATCCAATCTACCACAAGGATAAACCGATTATTAATTGGATCCTCTTTTATCGAAACAAGTATTGTGCACACCAAAGATTATAAAACCCAAGTTAGATCTTAAATATATTCTTTGTCTTAAAATATTCTTAAATATTCAATAAAAACTGCACACAATCACTTGAATCTCTTGTGATCAATCACGCACATAATGGAGTCTGTTAACAATGGATTATCACAAGATCGTCTTTAGAACTAACAACAGTCAAAAGATCCTTGTCGAAACTCTGAACTAGTTTGAGTGAATCTTATATCAGAAGAGAATATTCTCAAGAATAAACAAACTAGGTGCAATCAGATTTCAACAACCGTTAGTCAATCAAATCAATCGAAAACAAAGATAAACCGCAGTTATCTAGTTTCCCTCCAACCGGGTCGCGCTAGAGCTTCTCAATCCCAAAGAAGACTTTAAATTGAGCGGCCGTAAGAGATTTCGCCTAATTAGGTTACACTCCTCTCCGAATAGGCGGCTACACCAGTAACAACAACAAAAGAGTAAATTTGTTATTAAGAAGGATTAGTTTGCTAGAAAGGCAAACTTCGTGTATTTATAGACAAGGAAGTTTGGACACTAAGGAATTTTCCAAAACCGAAAATATTCTCAAGATATTCATAAAAGCACAGATTCGGTTTTCATAATTCCTGGAAATGCTCTGTCCAAAAATAACAATCGAAATCTCTCGAAAAATCTAATTAGTAAATGCACATTACTAATTCTGTAATTTCCCTACAAAATGAAATTAATAACCTTAATTAAAATATTCTTAACTTACTTATGTTTCGATCCTGGGATTCTGTTCTCTTAGCCGTTAAGGAATATCTTTGAACAATTATAGAAATAAACATTCACAACACGTGTTCAAAGTTTGTCGACATCTTAACTTTGTAAGTTCTCTTTCACACTTACAACCTTGAGACCGATTTGCCACACTTCCAAACAAGTTTAGAATTGGTTCATCTGACTTTCAAGAACTATGTGATTGATCAAACCAACATTAAATCACAATCATGGGTTTACGGTTCTACCTCCATGTGAGTACTTTGTGCATAGTCACACTAGCTTCCCAAAAGTTCGGTTGACTAGGTACTAGGATCGTTCCTCACATATATATGGTATCTAACTTATATGTGTTGCACATTGGTCGGTTGTCAATCCGTCAAATATAATTTCACTTTCTCAATCAACTAGATATAAATATAGTATTCGATAAGAAAGAGTTCGTATCCCACAGAGAGGCGTTTGTTGTTATAAACTTTTAGTTTCTAAGTAACCCAAAGGTATGTTTGTTGTATTTAAGCAAATAAAAGTAATTAAAAGCAAAGTGAGTAATTCGAGAAATCAATAAGGAGAAGATATTGGTCAAGGGATAGTATCATTCACAAACATGTATTTTCATCAATGATTAGAATTGGTATTTAATCTCGTATTTATTAAAAGTCCTAGGATATCTTGATCGCAAGTATAACCCGTTAATTCCCTGTTTTCATCACAACCACATTAAAAGATGCATATGTGAATTCTTCGTCGAAAGTAACCTAAAGTGTAAAAGCACAATTAAGTTTAACTCCTAAAAGCATTAAGATTTATGGAATAAGACTCATCAATGCAAACGAATGTGTAAAAGCACTAAACGTTTTAACAAAAGTTATGATTCACTTGTGACTAATAGGATATATCACTATAAGCACTAATCACAATTATGCTACTTAGAATCAGGGATAAACAACGTTTTTCGTATTGAAAACCCTAATATAGCTCTAGAGATGAACACAAATCGGATTGATTCCGGACTCAACCTAACAAGTTTTCAAATCTTATAACACTATTAATTGTGAATCACAAACAATAATTACTGAGACAAAACTAATTCATTGAATCAAAAGCATGTTGAGAAATCAACTTTTATCCCATAACCAATAAGATGTTTAGCTACTCATAGCTATGGAGTTCATCATCATCAATATTCAATAATAAAACAAGGAAGAAGAAGAACAAAACCAAACCCTAGAAGCGTAAACAAAAGTGGCTCTCCCCAAAATTCCCAAGAATAAGATATATCATATGTTGTAGAAGACCTTCCCTTTTATAGCTTTCTCCAACTTCTAAAATTAGGTCTAGTCTTCAAAGTCCATTAGGTGAGAATCCACCAAGCCCATAAGGATGAGAAACCCGTGTAGAAAATACGCCCCAAAAAAGCGGTCGCCGGAAGTCTGGGATTGTGACCGGAAATCGGCCGGAAGGTCGCCGGAAAACAGCCCCGATGACCAACAAAGTCCGCCCGGTTACCGATCAACGGGTCAGATCGGGTCAACGGGTCGGATCGGTGAGTCAACCCGGTCAGCACCGAGTTAGGCCGAGTCAGATCATGAGTTAGACAGGTGAGTTAGACAGGCGAGTTAGACAGACATTGGCAGAAGGCCATTGCATTGGCCAGAGCTTTGTAGCACAATCATTGTGCTTCAGCCATGATGGCTGCCTCACTTGCACATATCACCATCTTCATTCAATACCCATCAGCTCACTGCAAAGACTATAACCAAAACCCTTTTATCACATTCCTGGTGATTTCTCCTCTCACTCACCATCTCAATCATTAAACTCATCTCACTGCATCACCATTTCTTCATCACTAGCACACCCAATGTGCTCACAGACCCAAGCCATGATACCACAGCTCCAAATCCTCCCTTAGTTTGCCAACTGCAGCTGCTTGGCTCAGTTCCTGCACTATCATCCTTCTCTGCCTGCCATTCCATTTCTTTAGCTCAGGCCAAAATGGCAGCAACACTTCAGCTCACAAAATAAGAAATCAGGCCATCATCACAGCTTTGTCAACTCACATTGCTTTGCTTCCGCACCTGCAAATTGAAACAACTCTAGCATCACCGACTTAACCTCGGACTCCCTTGCATAATCCAATCCATATTGCTCCTAAGGCACCTGTAGCTTCCATCTCAGCCAGCAACCATCATCTCAGGCCAGCTCAACCATGGCATATTAGCAACACCATCAATAACTCCACCAGGCCATACGCCATTCATGTTCACTCAGCTACTCTGCCAATAAAACACAGACTCATCCTTTCTGCCAAGCTCAGTACCAACAACAACCTGACCTGCTCATCCAACTCCTTTGGCACCAGCCTGTCAGCTCGGCACCAGCACCCTGCTCAGGCCAACATCTCACCTTGATGAGCTCAAACCTGAGCTGCAATTCAATCAACTCCCTCCAGAAACAGCACCATACCCATTTCTGCAATCATTACCTCCACCTGAACCACAGCCACAAGCCTCATCACCTCTGGCCATTCAATCCCTGCAATCATTCATCCTAACATACATCTAAGGTTTGGTGCTTCAAACACCAACACAACGTCACTCCCTGTATCGAAGCCACCTGTGCAAAAACACCTCAGTGCACTGCTTTAAACAACCGCAATCTCCATCTCAAAGCCAGTTCCGCAATGCTCATCCATCACTGAGCTGCAATATACCTAGCTGTCCTTCTTGACTGCAATTTCTCACTTCATACCATGCCATTCTCTTCTTGCTGTGGCTTGTGGATTTCTACAGCTTCCTGACTACAATACCCCCTTAATCTTTCACAAAATCAGGCCAGAGACACTTGATTCTTTTCCTCTTTCTCTGTATCTCAAATCTGTTGAAAACCACCATAAAAAGTTCCATGAACTCCAGCCATTTCCCTACCAAAAACCCTCGATTCAACAGCTCAATTTCCTCCCCATTTACGGTCCAAAATGCCAACAACTTCATTCAATTATTCCATCGTTTTCTCGGCTTCAACACCCCTCAGAACCACCATGAATCAAAACCCTAACTTCAATTTCTGCTGAATCTTAACAAACCCTTCTTTAAATCTTCACAGAAACCATCAACATCACCTCCATTACAGCAGCAGCGACCTAATTCCCATCTTCACATCTTCTCAAACTAACTCAACTCGAGTTTCAATTTCTGAATCAACCCCAGATGAGATGCAGATCCCCTTTATTCACAGTAAATTCTTCGTCTCTGTAGCATCTTCCATGTCTCATTGGTGATGAACTAAACCCAATTTTTCTCGTCATTACAACAGCCATCTCTCCTCTCACAGCCTTGATCATCACTCATTTCTCTTTTCTTTCTCAATTTCGGGTGTAGCTCTGTCCTCTCTAAATTTCAGAAAGATGTAATGAAGAAAGCAAATCTCGATTAAGGGTTATGTAATGGAACTGGCACGGCTATAGGAACCCAGTGACTGATAAGGGCAATCCGTAAATATAAGCTTGTCGGTTCCGAATAACCGACAGCTCAAATCTTTGTTTAACTCAGCTGTCAGTTCTGGGGAACTGACAATACGTTCTCCACCTCCTCCTCGCTCAACGTGGCCTGCTCCAAGTATAGCTCGCCCGTGAATTGATCTTTTAACCCTTTACGTTCCAAATGAACGATTTCTCCTTCGTTTGCTCTTAATGACTCCAAAATACCTAATGAACTCAAAACACGCGTAAAGTACATATTTCACAAGAAAAATAGCAAAGAAAGCATAAACTCTATATAGTAAATACGGTGTATTCTACACCTATCGATTCCCCCACACTTAGACTTTGCTAGTCCTCGAGCAAATCAAACAAAACAATAAAATACAACAACTCCGTGTCGTCGAGGCTACGGTCACTTTTAGCATAAATAACAAGCCTTTAAACCCCTAGGTGTCCCTAGTGGACGAGTTATAGTCTCGTGAGGGTTTACTAGAGATATACCCACAAAACCTATTTTACCAACTTACTAGTTCTCCGTAATGATAGTATCCAACGCGCTAAGAAGACATAGAAGATTCGCACACTAGTCATAAGAAGTTAGACACATAAATGAACACAATCTCATTCTTAAAAGTTGAGAGAGAGATAACCATCCCTTCTCGACTAAAATTCGGGTTCGTGAGTGATCAAAAGTCTCGACTCGCCTCACAAGAAAGGGTTTTATGATATTGCTCTCAATAATAAACAACTCTTTATGGGTCACACATGTGTCCAGGTTGGAATGAAGAGAGAATCCCGCGACACGTTGAATGGTAGGAAGGCAAAACCCTCCGAAGTATTTTGAAAACCCACATCTTTTATATATTTTTGAAAACCCATTTTTCTCGACGATCTCTTGAAAGGAAATCAACCATTTAACGAAGGTGGGAATATGCTTACTTACCTCGTTATCCGTTCAACGTGCAGCTAGCACCACTCTCACAAACATCCATAGAAACGTCTTCGGTCTTCTATCGGTGTCTTCATCTTTCGTCTTCGGTCTTCAACTCTTGATGATAACTCTCGAACTTCTTAGAATCTCGACAATATGATTCTTTCCCTCAAATTCCTCGTCGCTTGAAACTTCATTATAGATATTCCTTTTTTCCATAGGCTTTATTGAAAGAATACAAAAATAAAAACAAACTATAAAAACCCAAATTTTTTTTTTTTTCCTTTTTTTTTTTTTTCAATTTTTTTTTTTTTTTTCATTTTTTTTTTTTTTTCATTGAGACAAGAGAAAGTAAAATACAAAAATAAAAATGTAAGTACAATGCCATGGTATAAGTACTTTACCGCTTGAATCTTCACAACTTATATGTCTTGATATCATAAACTTCTCGAACTTTCATCCTTGATAATTTCCGCTCTTGTATTATAGTCTTCAACTTATAAAAATTCTGCCCTTGTTTGTTGCTTTACTCAAACCTGAAATCTGCCCATTTAAATACCGTTGCTTGTAAACCTCGAACGTATTCAACTTTCCTTGAATTTGTGATGCTCCTCTTGTGATGATGATGGTGTTTCTATGGACTGTTGGTGTAGAGAGAGATAAGGTGGATGGTGCTAGCTGCGAACAAGATCACAAGTGGTATGTAAGTTAGCAATTCGATGTCACCAACATGGTTGATAAAAATAGCACTCAAGAGATCAAAATAGTGCTTCTATGGTGGGAAATTGGACAGCTCACCATTCTGCCCGAATTTACGTACGGTGACACACACTCTAAAAGCACAAATTTAGACAGTACAAAGAATTGAAGGTTGGTGCCTCACATTATGTAACATGGGTAGTCTCCACTATAGGGGATCACTTTGTTCTAATACCGAATTCAGTCTGCACCTTATTTGCCACTGGCATGGTTAAATCCAACTTTAACTCTCATACAATTAAGAAACCCGATCATGTTCTCTGTCATCTCTAAGTTCGGTCACTATTGTGAGATTCTCGATGTAATCTTAGCGACATGTATACTATGTGACTCTAAATAACTACAAGTTGGAGTTTTTCTTATTCACTAGTTCACAAAAAAGTTGAAAAATTGCAAAATTTACAACATAAACCACTCCCCCACACTTAAACTTTACATTGTCCTCAATGTAAAATGAATCATCCAAAGTAAGTCAAGGTGGGAAATCCTAGCAAGAAATCAGCAAAAACAAAGTAAACAAAACAAGAAAAACTAAAAACAAGAAAAGAAATAAATACAAGACAAGAAATACTCATCCTTTGGGTTGCCTCCCAATTAGCGCTTGGTTTAGAGTCGTCAGCCCGACTATCTCCTTGCTTTCTATGACTCCTCCGGAGGAGCACATCCACAAAGTTAACTCCTTCCACCACTTCGGAAGTGAAATTCTCATAATATGGTTTCAACCGGTGCCCATTAACTTTAAGTTCTTTCCCTGTAGCTATGCTACGAATTTCCACTGCACCATGAGAAAACACATTAGTAACAATAAAAGGTCCGATCCATCGTGACCTTAATTTACCCGGAAATAAATGCAAGCGAGAATTAAACAAAAGCACTTTCTTCCCAATGCAAAATTGTTTCCTAGAAATCATGTTATCATGGAATGCTTTCGCTTTTTCTTTATAAATGCGTGAACTTTCAAATGCATCATTGCGAAGCTCCTCTAGCTCTTGGAGTTGTAACTTCCTTTGCTTTCCAGCCCCATCCATCTCCATGTTGCATTGTTTAATAGCCCAAAACGCCTTATGCTCAATTTCCACGGGTAAGTGACAAGGTTTACCATACACAATCCTAAAAGGAGACATTCCAATAGGTGTTTTATATGTGGTTCTATACGCCCACAAAGCATCATTAAGTCTCATGCTCCAATCCTTCCTTGTTGGATTCACCGTCTTTTCTAGAATTGATTTCACCTCACGGTTAGACACCTCGGCTTGTCCATTGGTTTGGGGATGATAAGGTGTTGCAATCTTATGCGACACATTGTACTTCCTTAACAAGCTTTGCAAGAACCTGTTTTTGAAGTGAGAACCCCCATCGCTAATTATCGCCCTTGGAATTCCAAACCTTGCAAAAATATTGGCTTGCACGAAATCTGAAACAACTTTAGAATCATTAGTTGGGGTGGCTTTAGCTTCCACCCATTTCGAGACATAATCAACCGCAAGTAAGATATAAAAATTCCCATGGGAGTTGACAAAAGGCCCCATAAAATCAATACCCCATACATCAAAAACTTCAATAAATTGAATAAAAGTTTGTGGCATTTGATTTGGACACCTAGATTGCCGGTTCTTTGACACCTATCACAAGTTGTACAAAATATATGTGCATCCTTAAACAAAGTTGGCCAATAAAAACCACTTTCAAGTACCTTGTGCGCGGTTCTCTTACTCCCAAAATGTCCTCCGCAAGCATAAGAGTGACAAAAAGACAAGATAGAGTTAAATTCGGATTCGGGCACGCACCTTCGTATTACTTGGTCACTACCATGTTTCCATAAGTATGGATCATCCCATATGTATTGGTTCCCTAACCTCTTAAGTTTGTCCTCTCAGCACGAGACAAGTTCTTTGGGATTTGTTTAGAAACTAAGTAATTCACAATATCGGCATACCATGGTTCTCCAAAGGCAATTGAGAAAAGTTGCTCATCCGGGAAACTTTCACGCAACGGGATAGTCTCCTTGTCCACAAGCAAGTCGGCTCAAGTGATCCGCAACGGTGTTCTCAATCCCTTTCTTGTCTTTGATTTCAATATCAAACTCTTGCAAGAGTAATATCCATCGTATGAGCCTCGGTTTCGCCTCTTTCTTTGTAAGCAAGTATCTAAGTGCTGCATGATCAGAAAAGACAACAAATTTTGTACCAATTAGATAAGAGCGAAACTTTTCTAAAGCAAAAACAATGGCTAATAACTCCTTTTCAGTGGTTGTGTAGTTTTGTTGAGCCTCATTTAACGTTCTAGAAGCATAATAGATAGCATGAGGAAGTTTCCCCACACGTTGCCCAAGCACCGCACCAACCGCATAATCACTAGCATCACACATGAGTTCAAACGGCTTACTCCAATCCGGTGGTTTAATGATAGGGGCTGAAATCAAAAGTTCTTTCAAACGATTGAATGCCGCCATACATTTCTCATCAAAGTTAAAAACCACATCTTTTTGCAATAAGTTACAAAGTGGTGATGCTATCTTGGAAAAGTCCTTGATGAACCTACGATAAAAACCTGCATGACCAAGAAAAGAGCGTATCTCCCTCACCGTAGTGGGAGGGGTTAGAGCACGAATAAGGTCTATCTTAGATTTATCAACTTCCAAGCCTTTAGAAGATATTATATGGCCTAAAACTATGCCATGAGTTACCATGAAATGGCACTTCTCCCAATTTAGCACAAGATTTGTTTCAACACATCGTTCAAGGATTAGAGACAAATTGTTCAAGCAAAGGTCAAAAGAATCACCAAAGACACTAAAGTCATCCATGAACACTTCGATTATGTTTTCAACATATTCCGAAAAGATACTTACCATACACCTTTGAAAGGTAGCCGGAGCATTGCATAAGCCAAAAGGCATCCTTCTATAAGCAAAATTACCGAAAGGACAAGTGAAAGTGGTTTTCTCTTGGTCCTTTCGGTGCTATCACAATCTGATTATAACCTGAATAGCCATCAAGAAAGCAATAGTAAGAGTGTCCAGCTAAACGTTCAAGCATTTGATCAATAAAAGGTAAAGGAAAGTGATCTTTTCTAGTGGTGGAATTCAATTTTCTATAATCAATACAAACCCTCCAACCGGTTTGCACACGAGTTGGGACAAGTTCATTCTTATCATTCTCCACCACCGTCACACTGATTTCTTTGGTACTACTTGTACAGGGCTTACCCACTTGCTATCGGATATGGGGTAGATAACACCCACTTCCAAAAGCTTGAGTATCTCCTTTTTCACAACTTCCATCATGGGAGGATTCAAACGACGTTGCGCGTCCCTTTTAGGCTTTGCATCATCCTCCAAACGAATTTTGTGCATACAAACGGCAGGGCTAATACCCTTGATATCGGCAATTGTCCATCCTATGGCCGTCTTGTACTTCCTTAGCACCCTCAAAAGTTTTTGCTCCTGTAAATCACTAAGCTTGTTAGAAACAATCACAGGTAACTCTTCATTATCACCCAAGTACAAGTACTTAAGGTGGTGGGAAGAGGTTTCAATTCTAAAATCGGAGATTTAACTAATTGAAGGTACAAGCTTTTCATCACTGCATGGTAAAGAAATAAAAGAGATATTATGAGTTTTCGGGCATTCTTGTAGTGAATTAAGATCACCAAGAGCTTCCTTGACTTCATTACCACACTCTACACCATTATCTATGGATGTAGTTAACACGGTTTCCAAAGCATCATCACCGTTTAATTCAAACATTTGTTGTGCCAATGTATCCATCACATCAATGGAGAAACAAGAGTGGACATCGCTAGGATATCTCATCGTCTCGAAAATGTTGAAACGTATTATTTCTCCATCAAACTCCATAGTTAGCGTTCCCTTATCCACATCAATTATGGTTTTCGCCGTTTTCATGAAAGGACGCCCAAGAAGCAATGGAAGAGACGAGTCCTGGTGCACCTTCATCCATCTCTAACACACAAAAGTCCGCTGGAAATACAAGTTGATTAAACTGCACAAGAACATCCTCAACAATACCCATTGGGTAGACATTAGAGCGATCGGCTAATTGTAATACAATTTCAGCCTTTTTAAGAGGACCAAGATCAAGTGAATTATACATTGACGCAGGCATAACATTAACGGAAGCGCCTAAATCCAACATAGCTTTGTTAAAAGTTGTGTTACCAATTGTGACGGGAATGTCAAAACTACCCGGATCCTTGCACTTAAGTGGGAGTTTGTGTTGTAAGATTGCCGAGGCATTCTCCCCCACACTAAGCACTTCATTACCTTTGAGCCTTTGTTTGTTGGTACACAAGTCCTTCAACACCTTTGCATACTTTGGAACTTGCTTGATAGCATCAATGAGTGGTATGTTCACATGGATCTTTTTAAGAACGTCTAAAATCTCCTTTTCTAGTTCCGCCTTCTTAGAACTTGCAAATCTGCGAGGAAAAGGTAGAGGAGGAACATAAGTAGAAACCGGAGTTTTAGAGTTAGGAATAGGTACCTCAGAAGTTTGGGGAGAATCCTCATTTTTCTCCTCCAAAACAGGTTCCTTTGGTGTCTCCACCTTGCCCGAATCAGCAACTTCGGGTTGCACAAGTTGTGTACCGCTTCTCAACGTAATAGCATTGACACCCTCTTTTGGGTTAATAGGTTGAGAAGGAGTTTCCCACTATTTTGCGCCTTCAATTGGTTCAACTCAATAGCCATGGAGCCCATTTGTGTTTGCAACTCCTTAATAGCACTCTTAGTCTCTTGTTGACTTTCTTTGAACATGGTGGAAATTCCTTGCATCATTGTTTGAAGCTTTGAATCAATATCCGAACCTTGATTTTGCATTGATTGTTGTGCTTGAGGTTCTTTGAAATTGTTGTCTCGGCTGGAATTGTTGTTGTTGAGGTTGAAATCCACTTGAAGAGTTGAAGGTAGGTTGTTGAATTGCACCTTGCTTGTTGGCATAGCTAAAATTTGGGTGATCTCTCCATCCCGGATTGTAAGTGTTGGAGTAAGGATCATACCGTCTTGGTTGATTTGGAAAGATCGCATTAGCTTGCTCGTCTTCATAAGATTGAGGAGAACTTGGTATAACCGCGGATGCAACTTGTTGCAACATTGCTGTCATGTTACCCATTTGTTGACGAAGTTCCTCCACCTCGCTCACTTCACTCACCCTTCTTAGAATCACATCCGAACCACGACTTAAGAATTGTTGTGAGTTCGCTGCCATGTTTTCAATCAACTCTCTAGCTTGTGCCACCGTCTTGCTAACTAGTGCACCACCACCCGCAGCGTCAATAAGATTCCTATCACTTGATTGGAGTCCTTCATAGAAGTATTGGATGATCATAGCGTCACTAAATTGGTGGTGAGGGCAGCTTGCAACCAATCTCTTGTACCGTTCCCAACATTCATATAAGGATTCTCCACGTTTTGCTTCATCCCACAAATTTCTTTGCGAATTTGAGTAGCCTTGGATGCAGGAAAATATCTCTCCAAAAAGAGTTTCTTCAACCCATTCCATGTTGTGACACTTCCGGGAGGTAAATAGTACAACCAATCCTTAGCACTATCCATTAAAGAGAAACGGAAAACCTTCAACATTGCACCATCCGCCTCAACATTTCTTTGGAAGCATAGCCGTGACAATGGTGTGGAAGTCCAAAAGATGTTTGTTAGGATCTTCATTCACCATGCCATGGAATTTTGGTAATTCTCTAAGCAACCCCGGCTTTATCTCAAAAGTAGAGTTTGTTTGAATACACCCCTGTTGTGTATCAAGCCTATGAGAAGCTAAGTCCTTGAGTGAACGATTTGCATCACCCATTGCTTCTTCTTCTTGTTGTTGGAAAATCTCTTCTCCTACTTCTAACTCGTGCTCGTCCGTTGTGTTTCGCCTTGGTTGGAGTATTGTGCCTTTTCGAGTAGCTATCCCGCACCTTGGATAATTCCAATCTTTAGTAGCCAGGGATTGATGCACGAAAACAATTCTAGCAAACAAGTGAGAAACAAGACAACAAACAAAAAGCAAAGATAAAAGGAAATTGTAAAAAGAAACTAAAAACTCAATAACAAGTCAGTATGCCTCCCCCAACGGCGCCAAAATTTGGTCGGTTGTCAATCAGTCAAATATAATTTCACTTTCTCAATCAACTAGATATAAATATAGTATTCGATAAGAAAGAGTTCGTATCCACAGAGAGGCGTTTGTTGTTATAAACTTTTAGTTTCTAAAGTAACCCAAGGTATGTTTGTTGTATTTAAGCAAATAAAAGTAATTAAAAGCAAAGTAAGTAATTGGAATTATCAATAAGGAGAAGATATTGGTCAAGGGATAGTATCATTCACAAACATGTATTTTCATCAATGATTAGAATTGGTATTTAATCTCGTATTTATTAAAAGTCCTAGGATATCTTGATCGCAAGTATAACCCGTTAATTCCCTGTTTTCATCACAACCACATTAAAAGATGCATATGTGAATTCTTCGTCGAAAGCAACCTAAAGTGTAAAAGCACAATTAAGTTTAACTCCTAAAAGCATTAAGATTTATGGAATAAGACTCATCAATGCAAACGAATGTGTAAAAGCACTAAACGTTTTAACAAAAGTTATGATTCACTTGTGACTAATAGGATATATCACTATAAGCACTAATCACAATTATGCTACTTAGAATCAGGGATAAACAACGTTTTCGTATTGAAAACCCTAATATAGCTCTAGAGATGAACACAAATCGGATTGATTCGGACTCAACCTAACAAGTTTTCAAATCTTATAACACTATTAATTGTGAATCACAAACAATAATTACTGAGACAAAACTAATTCATTGAATCAAAAGCATGTTGAGAAATCAACTTTTATCCCATAACCAATAAGATGTTTAGCTACTCATAGCTATGGAGTTCATCATCATCAATATTCAATAATAAAACAAGGAAGAAGAAGAACAAAACCAAACCCTAGAAGCGTAAACAAAAGTGGCTCTCCCAAAAATTCCAAGCAAAAAGATATATTATATGTTGTAGAAGACCTTCCCTTTTATAGCTTTCTCCAACTTCTAAAATTAGGTCTAGTCTTCAAAGTCCATTAGGTGAGAATCCACCAAGCCCATAAGGATGAGAAACCCGTGTAGAAAATACGCCCCAAAAAACGGTCGCCGGAAGTCTGGGATTGTGGCCGGAAATCGGCCGGAAGGTCGCCGGAAAACAACTCCGGTGACCAACAAAGTCCGCCCGGTCACCGGTCAACGGGTCAGATCGGGTCAACGGGTCGGATCGGGTGAGTCAACCCGGTCAAGCACCGAGTTAGGCCGGAGTCAGATCATGAGTTAGACAAGTGAGTTAGACGGGCAGCGAGTTAGACAGGCATTGGCAGAAGGCCATTGCATTGGCCAGAGCTTTGTAGCACAATCATTGTGCTTCAGCCATGATGGCTGCCTCACTTGCACATATCACCATCTTCATTCAATACCCATCAGCTCACTGCAAAGACTATAACCAAAACCCTTTTATCACATTCCTGGTGATTTCTCCTCTCACTCACCATCTCAATCATTAAACTCATCTCACTGCATCACCATTTCTTCATCACTAGCACACCCAATGTGCTCACCTAAAGAACACTCCAAGCCATGATACCACAGCTCCAAATCCTCCCTTAGTTTGCCAACTGCAGCTGCTTGGCTCAGTTCCTGCACTATCATCCTTCTCTGCCTGCCATTCCATTTCTTTAGCTCAGGCCAAAATGGCAGCAACACTTCAGCTCACAAAATAAGAAATCAGGCCATCATCACAGCTTTGTCAACTCACATTGCTGCTCTGCACTGCAACTGAAACAACTCTAGCATCACCAGCTTAACCTCAGACTCCCTTGCATAATCCAGTCCATATTGCTCCTAAGGCACCTGTGGCTTCCATCTCAGCCAGCAACCATCATCTCAGGCCAGCTCAACCATGGCATATTAGCAACACCATCAATAACTCCACCAGGCCATACGCCATTCATGTTCAGTCAGCTACTCTGCCAATAAAACACAGACTCATCCTTTCTGCCAAGCTCAGTACCAACAACAACCTGACCTGCTCATCCAACTCCTTTGGCACCAGCCTGTCAGCTCGGCACCAGCACCCTGCTCAGGCCAACATCTCACCTTGATGAGCTCAAACCTGAGCTGCAATTCAATCAACTCCCTCCAGAAACAGCACCATACCCATTTCTGCAATCATTACCTCCACCTGAACCACAGCCACAAGCCTCATCACCTCTGGCCATTCAATCCCTGCAATCATTCATCCTAACATACATCTAAGGTTTGGTGCTTCAAACACCAACACAACGTCACTCCCCGTATCGAAGCCACCTGTGCAAGAACACCTCGACAGTCACCGCTTTAAACAACCGCAATCTCCATCTCAAAGCCAGTTCCGCAATGCTCATCCATCACTGAGCTGCAATATACCTAGCTGTCCTTCTTGACTGCAATTTCTCACTTCATACCATGCCATTCTCTTCTTGCTGTGGCTTGTGGATTTCTACAGCTTCCTGACTACAATACCCCCTTAATCTTTCACAAAATCAGCCAGACACTTGATTCTTTTCCTCTTTCTCTGTATCTCAAATCTGTTGAAAACCACCATAAAAAGTTCCATGAACTCCAGCCATTTCCCTACCAAAAACCCTCGATTCAACAGCTCAATTTCCTCCCCATTTACGGTCCAAAATGCCAACAACTTCATTCAATTATTCCATCGTTTTCTCGGCTTCAACACCCCTCAGAACCACCATGAATCAAAACCCTAACTTCAATTTCTGTTGAATCTTAACAAAACCTTCTTTAAATCTTCACAGAAACCATCAACATCACCTCCATTACAGCAGCAGCGACCTAATTCCCATCTTCACATCTTCTCAAACTAACTCAACTCGAGTTTCAATTTCTGAATCAACCCCAGATGAGATGCAGATCCCCTTTATTCACAGTAAATTCTTCGTCTCCGTAGCATCTTCCATGTCTCATTGGTGATGAACTAAACCCAATTTTTCTCGTCATTACAACAGCCATCTCTCCTCTCACGGCCTTGATCATCACTCATTTCTCTTTTCTTTCTCAATTTCGGGTGTAGCTCTGTCCTCTCTAAATTTCAGAAAGATGTAATGAAGAAAGCAAATCTCGATTAAGGGTTATGTAATGGAACTGGCACGGCTATAGGAACCCAGTGACTGATAAGGGCAATCCGTAAATATAAGCTTGTCGGTTCCGAATAACCGACAGCTCAAATCTTTGTTTAACTCAGCTGTCAGTTCTGGGGAACTGACAATACGTTCTCCACCTCCTCCTCGCTCAACGTGGCCTGCTCCAAGTATAGCTCGCCCGTGAATTGATCTTTTAGCCCTTTACGTTCCAAATGAACGATTTCTCCTTCGTTTGCTCTTAATGACTCCAAAGTACCTAATAACTCAAAAACACACGTAAAGTACATAATTCACAAGAAAAATAGCAAAGAAAGCATAAACTCTATATAGTAAATACGGTGTATTCTACACCTATCACACATGTCCATAGGATCGGTTCCCCTTTCTGCTATAAACCTTGCTGCACCCCATACAAGGATCGGTTCCCTTTGATGTACTGCACCCCTTACTAGGATCGGTTCCCTTTCCATTACAAGGATCGGTTCCCTTTCCATTACAAGGATCAGTTACCTTTCCCTTACAAGGTCAGACATACAAAATCCGATCATATCACATGTGATTACTTAAGATCGGTTTTACTAATAAAAGTTATACCAATACATAAGTCAGGCCTTTGTGAACAGTTCTACCAAGAAAACAACAAGTTGTGAGCGGTTATACTCTATCACACATATAGGTTGTTCATAAGATATGCAATGAATAACAAAACTTATAACACCTTGCAATTTCCTTTTCGGTCCACAAACAAGTTTATGAACTTACTTCCTTAGAACACATGTAAACTTTGTTCCCTAGGATGAAATCCTCACCTCATACCCATACATAATCACAATAGCATTCAAATGATTATGGTGATGTCTTATCTACAAAGTTTAATGGTTAAGCAATAAACTCGTATTGTATTCCTTAATACTATGTCTATCTAGAGTTCAAATATGCTTCGTGATTATGTTTTCAATATGCACGACTTGAAAGATACGTTAGGGAATGAAACAGTTCAAGTCAAATATCACTAACCTCAAGTGGAAGGATGATTGTTGTCGTTGTAGCTCCTTGCTTCTTCACATCTTCAAGTCTTCGCAATACTTGTAATGTCTCATATCTTAATACTTTCAAGCTAACCTATACGAAGTTTAACTCTAGTACATAATCAAGCGACTCTTAACATGAGTTTTGATTCACTAAAATATGACAACCAAACTTGACATACCAACGCTTGGTGGGTTCAACCGAGCCATGCTCTAACAATCTCCCCCTTTGTCAATTTTAGTGACAAAACTCTTACATCATATGGATAAACAAATTACAATAATTCATTACAATCCGCTTGATTCCCGATTCAACAGCACAGTGAAACTGCTTACATTCAATCCTTGAAAATGTCGTTGTTGACATTATAATAACAAAGTTATTACTTCCCCTTCGGAAGATAGGTAGATATTCAATCCACACATCTTTGTTATACCAAACATATGACATGTTACTCCCCCTTAGTCTGTGCTTTCACTCTTTCTTTAGATAAAAACATTCAAGTACCAATGTTCTTTTCCCTAGCGATGCCAATCAATATAAATATCAATGCTAGCATCACCTGTTTACTCCATATATTTCTCGCCCTTTTTGTCACAAAAATGACAAAGAAACGAAAAAATAAAGGACAACACGAAAAGAATCTTACAAATCTCAGAATAGACTTGCAAACCTGTAGAGTTAGGCACGAGGGTTCCCACATCATGTTCTGATAACCAATATCAAAACCGAAACTACAAGTAGTCTTATTTTGATATGTTACCAAGGAAACAATTGTCCGAAACAATTTTTCCAATTTAGTTTAGCAAACCAAAAACAACTAAGCATATTAGTCCCTTTGCTAAACCGATTGTTCAAAAACAACCGCTTAATTCGATAAGACCAAAATAAAGATAAAATCCATTTTTCTCATCAGGTTCTAATTATCCATAAACTTAGACCTTTCAATTTTAAACAAGACAAGTACTAGATTAGTTAACTAGCATTTCTTGTTTAGGCATTCGATTAGACTTGAATAACCGAAACTCACTTCGATAAGCCTAACTAAGATCAGAATTAACTTAGTTTATCTTATCCGGAATCGAATTGGACTAAACAACTCACCCGTACACATATTATTTCGTCAAGCCATAAATAAATCATACAAACCAAAATAAATCAACTTGCATAATTATTCACCTCAACGGAAGCAATTGAAACAACATAGACATTATAAGCACCACAATTGCACCGTAATTTTGTAATCCTAAACGATTGATACCATACAAAAGCAAGATAACAATAGTTTTTCTTAACCGGAACCAATTGAATCACACACACACATCAATTGTACCAAAATTTTGTAAGCCTAAACAATTGATACCACACAATAAAGCAAGATAACAATAGTTTTTCTTAACCGGAACCAATTGAAACACACATCCACACACACATCATGGAATAAATATCAATTGAACCGAAATTTTGTTAATCAAAAGCAACAAATATATATAATATAAACTCAGGCTTTTCTTAAACGGGAAAATAATTAACTAACAAGATTGTTACCTCAAATTTCGCATCCACTTCTCCAATATAATTGCATCTTCGTCCAGGGAGAATTGATATCGAAATATCACCACGTTGTCATCCTTATGCGTGAACAAAAGAATAACAACACACCTCAACCTTTACCAGAGAAAGGTTGAAAACCGGTTTTAACAATTGCAAGCAGAAGTTGAAAACCGTCGAAACACATATGCTTTTATGATAAACCAAAACCGATTCAACATATTGTGACTTTTTCACATATTGTTTCTATCAGAACCCCTCATAATCCTTTGATAAAGCCTACCTACAAGGGCTAGAACTTAATTCCGCTAAATCAAAATGTCACCCAAACCATGAGGGTTCACAATATATGAGATCGAATATTAAGGTAGTAAAACCGAAATCAAACATCCCATAAACATACATAGCAATAAGGTAAAAGCAATTAAGCACAGGCTATGTAAACCAAAAACTATCACAAAAAAATTTACCAATCAAATAATTTTATTCATAATAGAACAATACAATCAATGAAAGAAATCAAAAATTGATGTCTATTATACTAGATTAAGTAATACAGTAAATAACTTAATCTCTAGTGGTGCTCTTGTTATTCACTGAGGTCTCTTCAGTGCTTAGTTTTCTCATGTGCTTCCTCACCTTTCAAAAGATTGAGCACCAAGGTGAGCATGCACATATCAACACAACTAATCTCTAGTGGTGCTCTTGTTATTCACCGAGGTCTCTTGGTGCTCGGTTTTCTCATGTGCTTCCTCACCTTTCAAAAGATTGAGCACCAAGGTGAGCATGCACATATCAACACAACTAGGTTGTGTTGAGTTGATCCTTTTCTTGTTCGTCACGAGTGAGTAAGACAAAATCATCATTCTTGACCTCTTGCTTGGTTTGTTTTCTCTTGTTCCATCTCTTGTTTTTCTTCTTTGACTTGTGATGAAGAGTGTCATTATCACAACCTTTACTAGTACAAGAGATTTCAGACATAATGTTTTTATTTAGTCTTTCAAGAAGACTCTTGTAATTATTGTCACCAACAATTGACAGTTGAGAGTCATTCTTGTGACTAACTTTTAGTCCCTTCTTGGCTATGGAGGACTTCGGGACCCATTTAGTATTGGGTTTTGCAGGAGCAGCTTTCTCCTTCATTTTATTAGGATCATTGTCCTTTTGAGTATTTTGCGAAACACCCTTTCTCCAATTTGGAACATCAGATCTTGTCTTTGCATTTACAAAGTTATCTCTCTTTCTATATTCGGGTATTTTATGAGATGATCTTGTCGAGTGATATGCAAAATTTGAAATATCATTACAATAATTCTTTTGCCTAAACTTAGGACAATAACGATCTGAGTTCTTATGAGGAGCAAACTTAGCCAATTCATTTGATACAAAAGAAAGAGCATCTTGCATCTTACGAACCTTGCATCCCCATTGCAAGTGTCCTTTATTACCACAATAATAACAATGCTTAGTATAAATATACAAAGTATGAGTTTTTTAATGTTACCTTTTTGTGGATCCTCTTGTATTGGAGCTTGACGAGTTTTCTTCTTCTTCTTATCCTTGCTCAACGTTGTTGCCTTCTTGACAGACTTATCTTCTTTACAAGAAATATGAGCATCTTTGTCATCAATGGAAGCCTCTGTTTGAGAAAAATTTGTAGCTTTAACAAATTTTACCTCTTTGTTAATATTTGAAGCATATATTCCTTTATAGCCCAATCCTCGTGTATCACGATGATTTCTACTTGCTTCTAACATTGAGGTTAACTTGTTTGAGCTTTCATTGGATTTTTTCAATTCCAAATTTTCTTCTTCCAACTTCTTGATTTTATCAAGAGCATTGGCTAGATCAGCCTCAAGGCGTTTTTCTCGTGAGAGATATTCTCCTTCTTTCTCTTTAAAAAGAGAGAAACCAACAATTACTTTATCTTTGAAACTCTACAATTGTTGTGAGTAATTTTCTTTTAGCAAGTTATGCTTTTCATCGAGATTTTCAAACTTTAAAGTTAAATCTCGTTCTCTTGTAAGTGCTAAAAGAAGATCATTAAAACAAATAAGAAATTGGTTACTCAATTCCTTTAGTTCAGATGTTTTTACACTTGATCTTTCATCAGAAATCTCAAGCATAGAACTAAAAAAATTCTCGTCATCAAAAAGAGATTTTTTAGAATCTGAATCATTGATTGCGAATACAGGGCTTAACTTAATCTCCTCTAGAGAACCTTCAGACTTATTCTCAGAAGAGCAAGTAGAACTTGATGAAGAAGCCCCTTTTAAACATTTCTTAAAATCAAAACTTCCAACGTCTTGAGATACGTTAACTGAGTCTTTATTTAGTTTTTGCTCTCGCTTAACTCTATTTTGACTCATGTCTTATAGGTTGGATCGCACCAAACACAGATTGTTAGATCTTTTCGTGTTTGCCTGCTCTGATACCAATTGAAAAGGCGAGGGTACCCAAATATACCTCAAGCTAAAACTTTTCCTACCTATAAGTCCTTTCTCCGAAAGTGATTGTCTATGGACTGAGTCGATACAATACAACTAATTGGTTCACACTTCGTGTGATCGTCTATGGATACGAGATCGAGACAATACAACAATGAAGTATGTTTACTTGATACAAAGGTTCGGACTTAACCAAACACAATAGGATTGCTTATCAAGTAAATAGGAATTAACGTTTGTGTGATTTACTTTAATTATAATAAAACAATTATAATGCGGAAAATAAAAGTAAATGACACAGCAAGATTTTGTTAACGAGGAAACCGTAAATGCATAAAAACCCCGGGACCTTGTCCAAATTGAATACTCTCAGGATTAAGCCGCTACACAAAATTACACCTAACTTCGTATAGTTGAGACCAAGTAACTAACCCTATAGTTCAATTAGTTCCGTCTGTATTCCCACGCCTCCGACTTGTGAATAAGTCACGTACTTGGAACAATTTCTTTGGTTCGTATTCCAAACGGTAAAGGAATAACAAATCTGTTTGGTATCAACTCTATTCAACCAAGTGATATGAGTCGGGCAAAGGCTCTTCTGTTTATCTTAACATAAACTCCTTCGTCGGGTCCTTAGATCTATCTTATGTTCAATCACCCAAAGGTAATCGTTTAAGATTAAGCCAATCAATACCTTTAATCACAAGGAAACATATTGATGCCGATCTACTCAATTAATCAATCCAATCTACCACAAGGATAAACCGATTATTAATTGGATCCTCTTTTACCGAAACAAGTATTGTGCACACCAAATATTATAAAACCCAAGTCAGATCTTAAATATCTTCTTTGTCTTCAAATCTTCTTAAATCTTCAATAAAAACCTGCACACAATCACTTGAATCTCTTGTGATCAATCACGCACATACGAGAGTCTGTTAACAATGGATTATCACAAGATCGTCTTTAGAACTAAAAACAGGTCTACAGATCCTGTCGAAACTCGAACTAGTTTGAGTGAATCTTATATCAGAAGAGAAGATTCTCAAGAATAAACAAACTAGGTGCAATCAGATTTCAACCACTGTTAGTCAATCAAATCAATCGAAAACAAAGATAAACCGCAATTATCTAGTTTCCCACCAACGGGTCGTGCTAGAGGTTTTCAATCCCAAAGAAGACTTTAAATTGAGCGTCCGTAAGAGATTTCGCCTAATTAGGTTACTCTCCTCTCCGAATAAGCGGCTACACCAGTAACAACAACAAAAGAGTAAATCTGTTGTTACGAAGGATTAGTTTGCTAGAAAGGCAAACTTCGTGTATTTATAGACAAGGAAGTTTGGACACCAAGGAATTTTCAAACCGAAAATATTCTCAAGATATTCATAAAAGCACAGATTCGGTTTTCATAATTCTTGGAAATGCTCTGTCCAAAAATAACGATCAAAATCTCTCGGAAAATCTTATTAGTAAATGCACATTACTAATTTTGTAATTTCCCTACAAAATGAAATTAATAACCTTAATTAAAAGATTATTAACTTACTTATGTTTCGATCCTGGGATTCTCTTCCCTTAGCTGTTAAGGAATATCTTTGAACAATTATAGAAATAAACATTCACAGCACGTGTTCAAAGTTTGTCGACATCTTAACTTTGTAAGTTCTCTTTCACACTTACAACCTTGAAACCGATTTTCCACACTTCCAAACAAGTTTAGAATTGGTTCATCTGACTTTCAAGAACTATGTGATTGATCAAACCAACATTCAATCACAATCATGGGTTTACGGTTCTACCAAAACAAGTTTCGGTTCTACCTCCATGTGAGTACTGTGCATAGTCACACTAGATTCCCAAAAGTTCGGTTGACTAGGTACTAGGATCGGTTCCTCACATATATATGGTATCTAACTTATATGTGTTGCACATGTCCATAGGATCGGTTCCCCTTTCTGCTATAAACCTTGTTGCACCCCATACAAGGATCGGTTCCCTTTGATGTACTGCACCCCTTACTAGGATCAGTTCCCTTTCCCTTACTAGGATCGGTTCCCTTTCCCTTACAAGGTCAGACATACAAAATCCGATCATACCACAGGTGATTACTTAAGATCGGTTTTACTAATAAAAGTTATAGCAATACATAAGTCAGGCCTTGTGAATAGTTCTACCAAGAACACAACAAGTTGTGAGCGGTTATACTCTATCACACATATTAGTTATTCATAAGATATGCAATGAATAACAAAACCAATAACACCTGGCAATTTCCTTTTCGGTCCACAAACAAGTTTATGAACTTACTTCCTTTAAACACATGTAAATATTGTTCCCTATGATGAAATCCTCACCTCATACCCATACATAATCACAATAGCATTCAAATGATTATGGCGATGTCATATCTACAAAGTTTAATGGTTAAGCAATAAACCTCGTATTGTATTCCTTAATACTATGTCTATCTAGAGTTTAAATATGTTTCGCAGTTATGTTTTCAATATGCACGACTTGAAATATACGTTAGGGAATGAAACAGTTCAAGTGAAATATCACTAACCTCAAGTGGAAGGATGATTGTTGTCCTTGTAGCTCCTTGCTTCTTCACATCTTCAAGTCTTCGCAATACTTGTAATATCTCATATCCTAATACTTTCAAGCTAACCTATACGAAGTTTAACTCTATTACATAATCAAGCGACTCTTAACATGATTTTTGATTCACTAAAATATGACAACCAAACTTGACATACCAACGCCTGGTGGGTTCAACCGAGCCATGCTCTAACACAAATAACCCAAGCATAGACTGCCGATTGGAAGTTGCTCACCTTGGGCCATCTTGATAGCAAAGGGAATCACAAACGGCTTCAACAAGTTTCCACTATCTTCAAATACGTCTCTGGACAGTCATAAACATAAGAAAGCAGTAATAGATAACATATCATCAACATGACTCTCAGGAGCCTCATCTCTTGGCCACCAGTATGTTAACCAGTGAGCATAACAGCATTTACTGGATCCTTTGTTAATTTCTTCCATTTTGGCCGTCAGAATATTAGAGACTGCTTGCTCCTCCACTGAAAGACTTTCAGGAACATTTCCCATGACTGGAAGATGCAACAAAACAACTACATCCTCTAAGGTGATAGTAAACTCTCCCCAGCTGCATATGAAAGTATGAGTTGGAATACACCAACGAGAAAGTAGAGCCATTATACCTCGCACATCGTGAAAAATGAACAAGTCTCCAGTTGCTTGAATAGCCCTTGTTATTTGTGCACGATTCAGCATGGTTCGAACATGAGGAAAACCCAGCATATGCCTTGCCCATCTAGAAAACTTCTCCAAAGGTCGGCGAGAAAGCTTAAATTCTATGATTGAAGCAGAAAAATTTCCTCGTTCAAGACAGAATCAAATAACCGCCCGAGGAGTCACCAATTTCTTATGAGTAACGTTTCTAGGATTTATCAGAAGACGGAATGCTGGAGTCTTGAGGCGTTTCTCAGGATGCTGAACCACGAAGAACCCATCATTTGTGTTTGGGATATTCTTGATCTCAGGTGTTTCTTCTTCTCTTTCTTCAATAGAAGTCTCATCCATACATGTATCATCTCTGGAGGCATCATTATCCATGCACGTATCATCTCTGGAGGCATCATTATCTATGCATGAATCATTTCTGGAGGCATCATTATCTTGGGAATCAGACATTCTTGTGAAGTAGCTGTAACATTCACACAACACTCTGCTTCAGTACATTATTCACACAAGATGCAAACTTCAACAAAACAATGGAATCATGCAACTGGATGCCAAAGATGCTTAATCAGTATCTACCAAAATGGTAATTCTTAACTCTTACCTTTTTACGATTCCACTAACAGTAGTGATTGTAATGCAAGAGTTAACACTTCAAAACTTGCTCGTTTCTTCGAATCTACAAAAAACGAGCAAAACTCAGATTTTCATAAAATCATGAACACTTCTACCATGCGAACATTAATCATTGAATTATGAAAACTAAACAATATTTCATCATAAATAATTGTTCACTTTTAAATATTACTCAAAAGTCAGGCTTTGATTTTCAATATATATATATATATATATATATATAAATCTAAAACGTGAATTATTCACGAAAAATAAATTTTATTATTTTGATGTGAGCAAAAAACTCACGTAAAAAAAAAAAAATATATCCGTGAACATGTCACGGTTTTATATAAAAAAAAAAAATCGTGAATTATGAAAACTAAACAATATTTCATCATAAATAATTGTTCACTTTTAAATATTACTCAAAAGTCAGGCTTTGATTTTCAATATATATATATAAATCTAAAACGTGAATTATTCACGAAAAATAAATTTTATTATTTTGATGTGAGCAAAAAACTCACGTAAAAAAAAATATATATCCGTGAACATGTCACGGTTTTATATAAAAAAAAAATCGTGAATATTCACGGTTCTATAAAAAAAAAAATATTTTCCTTCGTACAATCACAATCGTCCATCTTTGAAACGAGGGTTTATTTCGATTTTGTGAAAATTCACACCTTTTAAGATAAAGTTTTGGTTTACACGAAAGCTCATAAACAAAATTTTATCACTAGACACAGGTCTATGTATAAAAAAAATCTCTCCTAAGTCAGGGATTATTACTAGTTTCTTAAGAACGCGTAATTGGGGGATATAGAATCTAATTGGGGGATATAGCTAAATGACAAAATAGGGATCCAAATATCCTAGCTGGGTTACCCCTTATATAATTAAATTATTAATTCCTAATCTAACCCTCCCTAATCATAATTAGTTATTAATCCTGATTAGTAAAATATTAATGATTTGGGGGATATAATTTGTGTATTTATGTTTATTTGAATTTGTGTGGGTTAGTTGAGAGTAGAATGAGGGAAAAAAATTTTGAGTAGAAATTTTTTTTTTTTGAAAATGGAAGATGATTGTGATGAGAGACTTGCAGTTGCTGAATCTTTAGCTCAATTACAACAACAATCATATCTTCAATCTTCGATTAATGATAACAACTCACAATTGTTGTATGATGAACCAACACCTTTGAATCATTATTTTCTTGACCATGAAATGTTTTGTGAAGAACCAACTCAAGAAAGTAAACATGTTCAGCATACAAGCAACCCCAACACACGGGTAATGCTTCAAAGAGGTCGAAAATTTGATTTTTTTTTTTTTTTGAAACCGCCATTTCTGTCTGAAAAAACCTTAGTACCGGCATGCTCGTTGTATGAATTCTACGCCGGTATCATTTATCCGGCATTGTATTCATAGATATTTGTATGCCGGGACAAAATATCCCCCACTGTTCAAGAACATACCGGCGTGGTATTCAAACCAAGATTGAATGCCGGTACACATTTATACTTTTTACCTACCAGCGAATATTCTAAGGAATATTCAAACCGGCAGTGTGAGTGCATGACACAGAATGCCGGTTTATGATACCGGCATAGAAACTTAAATGTCGAGAATGCCGGTTTTACATGAAAAACATACAGAAGCTAATGATATTTTGAACTTAAATACCGGCATTTGTTCCTTTCAACTTCCTCTGCCGGAACCTAATACCGGTATAGTAAGTCAATTACCATTTATGCCGGTTCTTAATCCCGACAGTTTACTTTACTTATCGACAATGCCGGTTTTGAACTAATCCAATTTTCTTTTCATTCATTCCTTAGATTGTTACCTACAACGATCAACCAAACTCCAAACCACTCCATCGGGATACGTCGGAGTACTATAAAATGCCGCGGGTATGTTACCAAACAATACTTTCACCTAGTTTTTACAATTTTATGTTGGGATTTGCTTGTAATCTCCATAATGTTGTCCTTATGTAGGGAATAAAATATGAAAAGGAAGCAATTGCTTGGGCAAAAGCGACGGCTCTTAATAACATGTGTGTCTTAGTGAGGAATTCCCAACGTTCATCAGTTCGTTTTGAGATGGTTTGCGAGAGAAGTGGAAAATACAATGAGAAAAATAGCCATAAGAGAAAGGGTTATGTATATGAAAAGAAGACTAACAAGGTATACAAGACAGTTACGCGGAAGGATGACTGCCCCTTTAAGCTTGTATTCTATCTAAGAGGTTCAAAAGTAGAAGAAAAAGAATGGGAATGTAAGGTGTGGTTTGGCCGTCACAACCACCCCGATCCGAAAGATTTTGAAGGTCACTCCCTAGTTGCGAAGCTAAAACCTGATCAATTCGAGGATGTAAAGATGATGACCAAAGCATGTATCAAACCAAGAGTGATTCTCAGAACCTTCAAGGAAAAGGATAAGACCAACGTTTCTTCACTCAGTACAATTTATAGCGCACAAGCAACCATTAAAAGGTTGGAATGGGAAGGGAGGAGTGTTATGCAAGAATTTGAGAAGATAGTTTGGGATCACAATTACACGCGTATCATTAAAAGAGGTCCGGACAACAAGCCGCTTCAAATATTCATTTCGCATCCTTTGCTTTCACAATTGGCTCATACGTGTTGTGATGTTCTTATGATGGACTGCACCTACAAGACAAACAAATACAACATGCCGTTGTTCAACATCGTGGGGCAAACATCGGACAAGGTAACATTCACATTGGCTTGGTGTTTAATGGAAAACGAGAGGGATTACAATTATCATTGGGCATTGCGGCAATTGAAATTATTGTTCCCGGAAAATCGTTTTCCGAAGGTCATTATAACCGATCAATTTGACGCACTAATGAATGCCATATCCGACGTATATCCGGATGCACAAAATTTCCTATGTACATATCATATAGGTGAAAATGTGAAAAAACATTGTCATGCTTTGTTTGAACCCTCTAAGGCTGATATTAAGAAGAGAATGGTTGCTCAACTAGAGGAAGATGTTCGCAAAGAGAAACTATCACCCGAAGAAGAAGAAAATGAAAGAGGAAAGATTAAAGAGCGAGTCGACAAAGAACACGATGAAAATCATAAAAGGTGGTTGGAATTTCTAAAGGATTGGGAGAAAGTTTATTGGTCTCTTACCGAGGACATGTATGAAAAGAGATTGAACAACTTTATTGCCAAATATAACGAAGTGTATCCAAGTGCCGTCTCATATTGTCGGGATAATTGGTTGGATAAGTTCAAGGAAAAATTTGTGCGTGCGTGGACAAATCGTTATAGACATTACGGGAATGAAGCAACTAGTATAGCGGAGTCCTCTCATGGGAGATTTAAAGATCTCATCCAGTCCGTCCAGGGAAACGTGGTTACGGTCACCGAGGCAATGGAGCAACACTTTAAGGCCGATATCGATAGGATCAAGAAGGCTTTTGAGAAAAGCTCAATGGAAAGGATGACTCAATTTCTTGAACATACTAAGTTGCTCCAAGGAATAGAGTTTAACGTCTCCCGTTGGGCAATAAAACATATGATGAGACAAATGCAATATGAGAAAATTTACGGAAATCCGGGTGATGTGTGTATTTGTCCCGACATGTCTTCATTGGGGCTTCCGTGTCATCATATGCTTGTGAAGTATGAAGTAGTGATACCTATTGATGTTATTGATCCTTTTTGGAAGCAATTATCTTTCGACCTTCCCCCTACCGAAGCTCCCGGACAATCACCATGGGATACAAAGGAGGCTTTAGAATTTTATGAAGCTTACTCACGTGGCAACTCGGCTAGCCGACAAGTATTGTTGAGCCAACTAAGACTAATTACACGGCCATGGATAGCACAAAGTGAAGAGCCAACAAAGGGAGATCCGGCGGGTAGACCACAAACTAAAATTTCAAGGAAGAAACAAAGAAAAGAATTAAAACAAATGACTCGACGTGAAGAGGAACTCGCGGCAACTAAAAAACGAGATCTATGTGCAAGTGAGATTTCAGAAGCAAGATTCGCTGAAACGCCCGTTCCAAACAAAAGGGGTAGGCCGAGGAAGGAACCGATATCAAGTCAACAACAATCGACGAGTTCCGAACCTACACCCATAGTCGATGTATCGGAGGTTAAAAGGAAAAGGGGAAGGCCGCCAAATGTACCAACATTAAGCAACCAAGGACAACAAGGTGAGCATTCCGAACCTACACCAATAGTTGATGTATCCGAGGTTCAAAATAAAAGGGGAAGGCCGCCGAAGGTACCAACATTAAGCTACAAAGGACAAAAAGGTGAGCATTCCGAACCAACACCAATCGTCGATGTATCCGCGGTTCAAAGGAAAAGGGGAAGGCCCCCTAAGGTACCCACATTAAGCAACCAAGGACAACAAGTTGAGCATTCCGAACCTACACCAATAGTCGATGTATCCGGGGTTCAAAGGAAAAGTGGAAGGCCGCCGAAGGTACCCACATTAAGCAACCAAGGGCAACAAGGTGAGCATTCCGAACCTACACCAACGATCGATGTATTCGAGGTTCAAAGGAAAAGGGGAAGGGTAGGCCAAGGAAGAATATTCTCCCGTCTAATACCAAAGACATTTGGAGTGTAGGGATTGCAAAGGATGGTTTGGATATAATTAAGCTAAAAGTTGGTAATATGACGATGTATAAGGATTCACAAATGGGTAGGACTTATAGACACTACCATACGAAGATAGAGTCTTACATAGACCAACTTCCTGAGGTTATTCGCGAGTTTGTTGTGTACACGGATGATGTCGATGGAGATGGAAATTGTGGCTATCATGCCGTCACCGAACAATTAGGAATCTTCGAGACGGATGTTAGTAAAGGAATGACACCATGCCGATATGCTAGGATGAGGATGGCCGATCAACTTGTGAAGAAGAGGATCTTTTATGAGCAATTGGTTGGTCACGACGAGGTGTTTGATGATATGTGTGCTCAAGTGTTAGGACCCGAGCAGGAGATGGCATTTCTTCCTCCTCAATATTGGATGAGGATGCCGCTTTGTGGGCATCTAGTAGCGGATACATTTAATTGTGTTGTTCATTATTTTACCCCACCGTAGTCACAACATTTACACCAAAGTGGAAAAAATGCGAGGGATCCCTTAAGACGAGAAGAGTTGTTTTGGCGTACGTGAACGGCAATCATTTCGTCATTCTTAAACTCAAGGACAATTGTCCATTGCCACCTGTTTGTGGGATGGTTAAAAACAAGGAACTAGATCCAAATATATGGAAGGGATGGATGGCGTTGAACGAGGAGAATCACCAATTATGGGATGCTTTGGCCTTATCAAAGAAACCTCTTGAAGAGGAGGAGTTGCAACTTCATACGTGTGGGAGCGATGATGAGTAATTTGGATTTATGTGGTTTACTAATACGCCACCTTTTGTTTTTTTGGAAGTTTGAATTGTAATCATTAAACCATATGCCATGTACGTGCCATTGTGATTTAATTCAAACTTTACTGCGGCGGTCCTCGTACCGGAACTCTATGCCGGTGTTCGGAAAATTAAACTTAGAAATTGCAATTTGCAAGACACATTAAATAACATAAGCAAAGACCTAATACCATAAAATAACATACACAAAGTGTAAACAAACCAAATGTAAAGTTAAGATGTTCCAAACCGAAAACAAATGAAGCAAAGATGTTCAAAGTTTACCAATCCACACAAACAAACATAAACCAAACTAATACTATCAAAGTATCACATGATCACTCGGTTCTTGGCCTCTTGTATACCCTCTTCTTCTTTTCGCCCCACAAGTCTTTTGCCTCAGTATCTTCTATTTGGTCTATCTTTTTGACGACGTTTTCCATTTCTTTCTGGGTCAGCAACTCTCCTTTCTTGCTCTTCTTCTTAAAGAACCTTGCCAAGTTTCCAATTCTCTGACGTTGTTAAAGGATTTTTCAACATGTATTTAGTATGTACAATTTTATAAGTTGATACATATAGATTAAGTGAATAGTAATGAACGCACCAACAACGTAACGAGCTGTAGAAGTCCGGTTACAGTATCTGGAGTTGTGGAGGGACGTGCTGGTGGTGGAGGGACCTCTATCGTATCCGGGCGTACAACATAAGGATGTGAGTCTTGTAGATGCCCGTTTAGGAATGTTGGTTCACTATCAAAACCGTTCTCGACCAATTCCCAATCATCCTTATCCAAAGACAAGTTCTTCTTCTTCCCTTTCAATCCAATGTGCAAGAATTGGTTCGGGTCGTAGCATACAGAGTATGGTTCTCATTTGATTGGCATTTAGTAAAGTCGTGAGAATATTTATGATAAGATGTATCCGTGAGATCTTTCGCTTGTAACCGAGTTGGCGCATCACGCGGAGAGGGTTATGCATAACAAATCCTTTTGGATGAAAGAACGGTCCGTTGTAAAATGAAACATTTTCATGTCTCGAAGGTGAACTCCTCGACATTCCTATAAGGGTCAAACACAACATGTTCCACGAGAAAACGAGTCCAAAGCCAATCTCATTTCTAAAAACCGTTTCTTGTTAGGCGAAGGGGTATTTTGAAAGTAGTATTTCTGAGCTAGAGCCATATTCGGTTGGTAATCACGCCAAATCTCCAATCCTTTATACCCTATGAAAAAATCTCGGAAGTGTTCATAAGCCCACACCTGCGCCCATAAATTGTATAAGAAAATAAATAGTTGGAAATTAACATAAGTAATGATAACAATCACAAAATATGTAGTTCACTATACCTGAATCACAGTGAAATTCCCATTAAATTGATGGCCTTTCGCCTTAGAAGCTCGACGCATTTCTGCCAAAAAATGTGCCAAGAAAGCAGTTCCCAATGAATACTTATGAACGTCTTCCAACGGATCCAAGTACTGTAGGTTGTTCATATGCACCATGTTACCATTAGAGTCAGGGAATATAGCGGTTCCCAAAATGAACAACATATATGCAGCAGCAGTTTGTTGAGCTTGTGCGGGAGTCAATTCCCTGTTCTTCGTATTCCCAAACAATTGAATGAGTTGGACGAATGTTATAGTCTTTGTACAAGCAGTTTTTTTCTTGTACAAATTTGACAACGTGGTTTCCTTGTTCCATCCAAACAACTTTTCAGTGAGATCATAGATCTTTTCCCACCCTAGTTCCTTCGACTTGTCTCCAACCTTAACCTAGGTTTCCCAAGAACCTCTAGTCCTATTATCCTTTGGACATCTTCGAGGATAATGGTCATCTCGCCAAAATTAAAATGCATGGTGTCAGTTTCACCATAAAACCTCTCCAAAAAGAAGTTTGCGGTGACGGTATCGGTGGCCACATAATTTTCTATCGCATGATACAACCCGGATGCTCGACTATTTGTTGAACAATGGGACACTCATCCTCCAAAAGCCACACATCCGATTATTGATGGCGGCTAACACGCTGAGCTTCCTGTGGTCCTATAAAAACACAACGAACTTAATTAAATTGATCATAGGTAAATAATATAATAACAAGATACAAACGTCTTACATAAGTTTGATAGATCCAACGAGCCCAAGAGTCTTTATACGAAAATAAAAGTTGTGGGTTTATCGGTTGACCCCAATGTTTGCCATCATTCTTTGTCAGGAATCAATTCTAACTTATCAGGGAAGTGAGGAGGGGGTGCCTTTTCATCATCAGTTTGTCCTAAGCCACCTGCTTGTGAGGATGAGCCACCTGCTATTTCCGGTTTCTGGTGGAGTTTCCCACTCATCATCATCATCGGTCTTGGTTGAGTCTTCTATAGGATGATCCCGAATTGTGACCTTAGCAGTAGCCGGATTTTGACGTTTACGTCGAGAAGACTTACGTTTTGATTCTTCAACAACTTTTCCTTTTCCTTTGTCCTTTCTTGGTGCGTGAGACCTATGTTCCAACACGTTAAACTGAGTTACATACTGGATGCCGGCATACAAAAGGAACACACAGAAAACCGGCATGCTAAATAGACATATAAACTATGCGGAATGCATACTCGGCATTCATGGCAATAAATAACTCTATGCCGGTTATATTGAATTATATATAGAAAATTCTAAGCCGTATGAAACAAAAACCGGTATAATTTGTTACCATACCTTGAGTCGGAACAGATACGGCATATAAAAGATTAATACGTCGAACGCCGGTTTTGGTTGAACGGTATCCAGGGATTTACAAATTTTAGGGAGCTAAAACCGGCATAGAAAAAGAAAACACGATAGTCTTCAGGTATACTTTCCGGCATTCTTGGCAATAAATACCTCTATGCCGGTTATACTGAATTATTTATAGAGAATTCTAAGCCGTGTGAAACAAAAACCGGTATAATTTTTTACCATACCATGAGTGCCAGAACAAATACCGGCATATAAAATATTAATACGTTGAACGCCGGTTTTGGATGAATTGTATCCAAGGAATTACAAATTTTAGGTAGAGAAAACCGGCATATCAATAGAAAATTCTGTAGTGCCGGTATGATTTCCGGCATACGTAAATTAAAATTCTATCTTAGGTTTTCGTGATTTTTTACACGAGTTCTTAACAATTTTTGTTTTTGGTTTTCAAATTGAATTCAATTGACTAGAATTTCATTTTACTAGAATGCAATTTCAAAACCCTAAGCGAGAAATTTTCAATCCGTCATGAACCCTAGCATGTTTGACTTTGTGTTATATATTATTGGATAAACCCTAAAAGTACTTCAATTCAACAGGAGACTTTGTGTTATACATCACTTACCGAATCAAATCTATTACGTCCGCTTCACCAGGAGACTCTTGAGGACTTTTTTGCACATCATCAATAGGTATTTCTGGATTGGGTTTATCACGAGATTTGCGACGAGCCATTGCTTTGGTATAGAAGATGAAAAAAAATAGGGAGAGATTGAATAGATCGAATATTTTTCTTTCCAAAACCGTCACTTATATAGCATGAGTAGTTTGAAACCGACGAGTTGATTGAAATTGTAACCGTCAAACAAGTTGAATGAAATTGTAACCGTCAAACAAGTTGAATGAAATTGTAACTGTCAAACTAGTAGAGTGAAATTGTAACCGTCATAAATCCGGCATAGATAAATACATACCAACTATGCCGGTATTACAAGTTAATGATTTTTTTGATCTTCTAAGTGTTGGAAAACCGGCGGCGAGTGTAAACATATCCATAATGCCGGTTTTAGGATACCGGCATTCAAATTAACTCATCGGGGTTGCCGGTGTTATCCAGCACACTAAAGTTTTTCGTTCCAACGCCGGAACTTAATTATTGTAGACAGCTAGTCTCGGCATAGATATATAGAATATATACTTATGCCGGGATTCTGATTGTATTGTATTGTATTATGCTAACAAAATAAAATAAGCCGGAACTCTAATTTATTTCAAATGTAATCCTTGTCGCAGGAAGCACGAATGCACTTAGCACGTGCATCAAGCCTTTAAACCACTTGGTGACCCAATAGGACGAGTTATAGTCTCGTGAGGGTTTACATAGAGATGTACCCACAAAACCTTACGAAAAACCTTAGCAAATACCACTAAACTATCAATCTTCTTAAGAAGAATCCGTTTCCGATTCACCCAGCTGGTGGTACTCAGTGACTTTGGTTACAATATGGTTCACGTTGGCTTCAAACATGAATGGTTCTCCCTTTTCTTGTAAGTAACGCGTTTTCACGGCTTCATGCTACAAAAACAACACACAAACTTTGTTGGTTACATAAAAATTGAAAAATAGTAGATTGTGCCGAATTATTCATAAAGATACTTACGAGTTGTTGAGGGGACAATCTATTGTGGCTAGCGTTATCGATCCGGTGTTTCATTTTTAGATACTCAACCACAGCATTTAGGATGATGTCGTGTCGTTGCTCGATTTGTTGAGCAGTTCTTCCTTTCGGGTTACCGTAATCGTGAATAAACTTCCTAAAAATCTTCAACCACATGGAATCCCGCGTCTTTGCTATCTATAGTTGAAGGACGAGTTTCGGCGTACCATGCTTGGGTGATTGCTAAATCTTCCTCGGAGTCAAACGATGCCATTTGTTGTATGTGGGATTAGGTTCTATAATAAGCTATTTATAGATGACTATTCTAGGGTTTAGGGTTTCATAAGTTAAGATTCTCAAGGAGATATATAAGAACACACGAGTTTTGGGCATTTGGGTTCAAGTATTAGCTCTCTTTATATAGAGAAAAACCTCAACGGCTAGTTTTTTTGAAATCACATAACTTCCGGCATTGAAGTTAATGTGTCATAGGACGCCGGTACAAGTAAATTTCTTATCAGAGATTATCCCAAATATGTAACTACTACCGGCATGGTATAACAACATGGTGCCACGCCGGCACATAATACCGGCGTTACATGTATAATTGGGAACATGCCGGTACTTGTTAATTTCAAATAAAACGGCTAGTTTTCTGAAAAATATGACCGTTGGTTCTTCATTTCTATATAATACCACCAAATCCTTTGCTAAATTCTAAGCAAAGCAACCACCAAATAACGAATATCCCTCTCTCAAGCTCTATTTGCGAAGTAAGTGGATTCAACATTACTAACAAGTTGAATGAAATTGTAACCGTAAAACAAGTTGAATGAAATTCATACCGTCAGAAATCCGGCATAGTTAATTACATACCAATGATGCCGGTATTACAAGTTCATTATTTTTTCAACTTCTTAGTGTTGGAAAACCGGCGTCGAGTGTAAACAATATTCATAATGCCGGCTTGGGATGCCGGCATTCAATTTAACTCATCGGGGTTGCCGGTATTTTAAAGAAACTTCATTAAGCACAAACATAAGATCTCAAGCAAATTCCAACTAAAAACATTTAAGGGAATAACGTTACACCTAGAATGAAAGATCTCAAGCCAAATACACCTAACATCATTTATTGGAACGAGCTTGAACAAGCAAAGCAGCTTCGAAATGCCTAAAAGGCTCTTTTCTCCACTTCGTATATGCATCCTGAGCTTCATACCTATCACCATTGTATCTTGCAAGAAATTCGTTGTATTTTTGACATGATTTGATGAGTGCAGTTGTTCGAATGCGTACTATTTGATGCGCGTATTCAATTATGCGTTTCTTACCGTCAAACTTGTTATGCTTGTAAGAACCAGTCATTACAAGGCCCCAAAAAACATCCGAAGGGCGTTGATCCTCCGGCAAATCCGATACTATGTAGTAATTTCTAATCCACTCTGTTTCCTCCTCAACATCTGCTTCTATCTTAGCTTCTTTTTGACGTTTAACCTCTTCCTCAGCTTCCGCTTTTATCTTATCTAATTTTTGACGATAACGTTCAAGCTTTGCTTCCTCTTCTTCTTCTCTTTTCCGCTTAATTATGTCTTCTTCCATTGCGGCAATTGACTTGGTGGTTTCTTCCTTCCTTCTTAGTTTTTCTAGTATTGTGGCAACGGAGTTGGTCGTGGTTGATGATTGATTTCCTGTCGGAGTTGACAATATTTTCCTCATATGTTTTTCTTTCTCGAGGGAATTGATGAACTTGTCAGCTGGTGATTGATAATCCATTGGAGATATATCTGTGAGGTATCAACTGCAATGGGTGTATCCATTCCTTTAAATAGATGTGGACATAACGGATCTTTTCCACTTTAGTGACGGCACTCTAAGTAACTTAGATCCCACGCCGGAACTAATATTTTCAAGTGTATGGTTTAAAAAACTAGCCGTTAGGCATTCAATTTTCGGAACCGGCATACCTAGGAGGAAGTAAAACCATGCCGGTATTTTGTTCCGGCACTGCATGTTATACCACGATGATGCCGGTAATGCGTAAAATCTTTACGAGAAACGACCCAAATATGCCTACAATCTTAGGCATTCTTTGTTTAATAACCTCTATGCCGGAATGAGTAAAATTTGAAAAAAAAAAACGGCTAGTTTTTTGAAAAATATGACCGTTGAGCATCATTTCTATATAACATCACCCATTCCTTTAGCAAAAACTACAAAAACCAAGCACCAAATAAAAAAAATCATTCTCTCAAGAAAGCAAGCACGGCTCAAAGAATGGGGGATTCATCATCTACCTCTATTTGCAAAGTAAGTAGATTTCCTAACAACATGCTCTTCAATACTATGACGGAAAACTAATACAATTTTTTCTTACAGAATCATCATTGCAAGTGTCAAATTTGCAAGTCACCTTCTCACCTAGCCATGGACTGTCCATTTATTTATTCAAAGTGTAGAAGCTGTGATGGGACACGCCGGTTTTGGATTGCAAAAACTGATGATGCTGAAAATGGAAGAATGTTTCTAAGGTGTTTGAATCACCCAAAGTGCGATGAGTTTCAATGGTTTGACAAAGCGGTTGAACTAGCAGAGTCAAGAGAAAACCACAAGGGCCATTGTAAGCCTATCGATGGGTGTGATGGGTGTTATATGAAGGGAAAGGAATATGTTGAAAAAGAAGAAGAGCCAATGAGGATGATCCTTGACACCCCCATTCCGGACGATGTCTTTGAACATATTAGGGAAATGCTCAAGGGCTCCGCAATTGTTGAAAAGGGATGGAAATAGATTATGTCTAACTAAGTGCAATCCATTCACTGTTTTTTTAATTTAAAGTTTCTAATCCAATGTATTCGATTACTTCAGACCGAAATAAAAGAGAATTTGATATGAATTAATCAAAGTGCCGGCATTGTGGAAATCAAAACAACGACGCCGGTTTTATGTCAACTCTCTAAGAGTATTTGGAAACTTTAGATACCGGCATTGTCAAAATGAATCTTACTATGCCGGTTTTCTATCACATATTTAAGAGTATTTGGACATTTGCAATACCGGCATTTACCTTAGCAAACGCAACAATGCCGGTACATGTCAGTTTCTATACAGGAACCAAATAATTTAACCTGATTGTTCCGGCATAAAAATTGCCATGCCGGGACTAGGTTCCGCCAGTGTTTTGAGCATTCTGTATATGCCGGTATGTGTACATGTATTTCTAAAACTGACCTCTACATTGCCGGAACATTTTAACTTTCAAACTAGAAATCTTAACATGTTCAACATAAACCAAAGAACAAAAGAGTTAACCCATAGTACAAACCAAAACAAGTTTGAAATTGTTTTTGACGTAACCAAAGACTTAAAGAGTTAACCATCACTAATTTTTATCAATTCTCTTCCACTAAATTAGTCTTTTGTTTCTTTTGGGTCGGCGCCTTCCTTGTTTCCCCATACATAGCTTTGTGATAGGGTGGGTTTCTTCAATTCTATGAAGCTTTTCCTCGAGTTCCTTGATTTCTTGAAGAGATAGCACCACCCCGTCCTTATGCTTGCAACCTAACATCTTCGTAACCTTGCAAAGCCGACGTCGCTAGATTAATACATCAAACACATAATCAGTGTATATGTTAATATATGATTATGTTTACATTTAATGACTATAAGCAATTAAGAAAACTTACCACCATTCCAAAAGTCCTAAGAAGGTGGGCCATCGTAGGTTGTGGTGGTGAAGGAATTTCAACAGGAGGATTTTCTTGGTGTGGAGCTTCGACGGAGGGAGGGCGCATGACATAAGGATGTGACCATTCCAGGTAATCCCTCATGTGTAGCTGTCATCAACTTCATAACCATTTTCCGCAATCTCCCACTTACTAATATCAACCAAACGACGTGGCTCTCTATCCCTCCAATGTGTTGGTTCCGGTTCTGGATCATACACTACATGCAACTTGTTGGGAGTTGAATTGCACCGAGAAAAGTAAAGAAGATAATTATCATCAGAGGTCGACCAAAGACGGGATAATTGCTTAAATCCATGTTGGCGCATCACACGGCATGGATCGGCCATGATGTATCCTTTTGGGTGGTACAACGGCCCATGGTAAAATGCAACATCTCTTGGAATTGGACGGTATCCTCTAATCTCCTTATAAGTGTCGAACACAACGTCTTCCTTCATCATAGCATCCGAGCCAATCTCATATTGATGACTCGACCTTTGTTCTAGGGGCTTCGGATTCTTTGTTAAACTCAAACCTCGAGCTCTAGGGGTATCGGGTTTAGGAAGGTCTTTGATCTTCAAGAATTGGCGAGTCCTTGAATAAGGTTGGGAAGTGTTCATAACACCACACCTAATCCAATGTGAACAATATACATGTGAACATAAGTAAAAAAAAATACATCTCAACAATAGATTAAAGAAATTTGTACCTGGAGTAGAGTGAAATTCCCGACAAATTGGTTTGTTTTAGCCAATGAAGCCCTTCTCATCTCCGCCATCAAATGTGCCATGACCGCGGTGCCCCAAGAATAGCCATGGACACCTTCCAACGGGTCAAGGTACTGGAGAAAGTTTGCACTTACCCTGTTGCCATTAGTGTCAGGGAATGCCATTAGTGTCAGGGAATGTATAACAGGTACGCGGCGGCTGTATACTGAATCTGTGCAGGGTCCCATCCATCCTTCAAGCTTCTAGCCTTTGTATTTTCAAACATCTTCTTAAGCATCGTCGCCTTTCAATGTCTTCGTCTTACTTCCGTTCGATGCTACATAAAAGCTATCCGAAGAAGTTTTGAAGTCCCAACCAAAACAGACTTTTTGGTCAAATCGTGCAACTTCAACCAATCTAGTTCCCGAGACTCAACTTCTTCTGAAATTGATTTGCCGATAACAGTCAAGCCTAGAATGTTATGAGCATCTTCAGGAATCAAGGTCATCTCACCAAACGGGAAGTGCATTGTATCAGTTTCACCATGGTACCTTTCGACGAAGCAATTGACAGTCACGGTATCTGGATTCACGTAATTTTCAACCAAAGAATACAGACCGGAGTTCTTTACTAATGTTTGGACATCTTCATCCTCCGACGACAATTTCCACTCAGCCGCGGCTTGGTTTCGCAAACACGCACAGCCTTAGTATGATCCTACAAATATGAGATAATACGATTAAGAGATGATGTAAAAGATAAAACAACGCACATGCACAAAATAAAAAATGCTTACATAAGTTTGAAAGATAGTACGAGCCCAAGAGTGCTTGTATCCAAAGAGTACTTTCGGTTCCGAGCTTGACCCCAAATTTTACCATCATCGCGGTCGGGTAACATGTCATCAAGGTGAGGAAGGTGACAACCTTTAACTTTCTGTTTTCGGCTGCCCTTGTCCTTGCCTTGTGTTGGTTGTTGACTAGTCCCACCAACTTCGCTTTGGCTTGCTAATTGACTTGGGGAACCTCATCATCTTCCTCCTCACTTTCCACTCCATCATGCTCATCGTCCTCAAGTGTTCCGGTACCTTCACGGATTGCAAGTGCACTACGTTCACCACCACTCTCCCAAATTGATCCTCTTGTTTGAAACCCCAAACGTTTCTTGCGACCCGCGTCTTTCCCCGTGGAGGCAGGGACTGAGGAGTATCAAGACCGTCCTTCCTCCTTCTCTTAGTGAGGATAGAACCTTTATCTTTCTTCGCTTCTTTGGCTCTTGACCTATAACATAAGCAAACAAAACAAATATTAGAAAAGGCATGGCAGTTTAGGAACCGACATACCAATTCCTAAACAAACCAATGCCGGTAACATGGACCGGCATATGACCTTAAATATCGAGCATGCCAGGTATCGTTGTCTAGGCATTGTAAGAAACTAAATTATGTGGAGGTATTGAGCACCATTTCAGTGATGTTCATTCAGTATGTTTTAAGTGTAATAGGCATTTACTTAATTGAACTAACAGATGCGGTTTTAAAATACCGGCATTCACGAAACCTAGATATAATGCTTAGGTACACACAATTAAGTTCTGTGTGTTTTTAGTTGACTACGGTATGGTATTCAACACTAATTGTATGCGGTATAAAAAATTTGATTTCAGGAATGCAAACCGGTATGGTATTCGACCCAAATTCTATCTTAGGTACCTAAACCCGCTTGGTATTCAAACCAAGATCCAATGCCGGTTTTCTACGAACTAGACGGCCAGCTATTGTTGGCGATTCTAACCTAAACCCATGGCTACAAATCGAGTAAAACAATCATAAATGAGTTCAAAAATCACTTACCTTCTCGGAGAAGCCATGAGTGTTTGATCATCAAGTACTTATTTCTTTGCGTCCGCTTCTAGCTGTTGAGCAATGTTCTCGATTCTTTGTTTATGTGTTTGTTGAGCAGCCGATTTGGTTCTCGGTTTTGCTTTCGATTTGGTTCTTGGAGGCATGGTTATGTTATGTTAATCGACGAAGAAATTTTTGATTCAACGATTAATCGTCGATGAAGAATGAACGATGAGGAAGAAGATGAAGAAAAAAAATATATTTGGATGAACTAACCTATCTTGGTGCAATTTGAATTGGGGGATATATGATTTGGGTTATTTGATGTTTATGTTTTAGTTGAAAGGGTATAACAATCTTTTCATAATGTTTTTAATTAATCTAAGGGTGTTTTAGTATTTTCGCCCCCAAAAAACACCCCTTAACAGCCACCTTTGGTTGGGGGAAGTAATTCATATCCCCCAATTAGATTCTATATCCCCCAATTACGCGTTCTTTTTAAACTAACGATCGAACGAATGTACGTTTTCTAAAACAAGGGTTTTCTACGAAACTCACACTCATATATGCACATGTATATATATAACCTAAACATGAACAACTCATGAAAAGCAAAAAAAAACACAAAAAAAAAAAAAAAAAAAAAAATGCCGCGTACTTGGTCGGTGCCGGCCGGACGGTGGCGGCGACGGTCGGCGTTGAGCTCCGTCGAAAAATCTCCTTCCTGCTGCTGACGTGAAGGAAATGAAGAGATGAAGGTGGTGGTGGTCGTGTGGAGTTGAAATAATAAAAAAAAAAGATTAATTGCTTTTATATTAAACTTTATTTCCAAAACCTAATTTCACAAGGATTTTCTTTTTGAGCCCGGGCCCGTGAATCCTAAACCGACCAAGGTTCCATTAACAAATCAGCGGTGCTACACCACTTTATGCTCGTTAGATGACGCTCTATCATGCCGCTGGGATCTTCATTCAAGCCATGTTTTGCTCGCGCAATCGAAAATTCGGTAACATCTTACGACTAAGTTCAATTACTTATTCGTTTGTGACTAGAAAATCACCATCCAGTGCTGACTGAGGAACATGATTGTCCCTCACTAAGCATGGGACTTAATGTAGATGGTGGATTTTCGGCGAAGGCTAAAATCGTAAAACCATAATTATACATGTTCCTGATCCAGCAATCATATGAGTATTGAGGCTCATGTCTCTCATAGAAGCATGAAAGTTCATGTCGCAAGAATCTCTGACTGAGAATACCGTCTCTCATAGTATATGTAGATATGTAGTCTCTCAGCTGAGGCAATGGCATATCTCATGAATACTGAGCATTTTCAGTAATTACTTCTATATAGAATCGAACGATTGTACGGATCCTAAACAGCTTGCCTGCTAGTATAGAGCAATAACGTCTTCATGATGTAACAATGTTTTCCCTGACTATATAAAAGAAATATGACGCTTCAACAAGCTCATATCGCTCAATTCCTGAATAATTAATGCTCCTAGACGATCGTACTAGTATAGAGCCATCAATTAATTATTTCTAAATCATTAGATTCATTAACTGAATCCCTGGAAAATATTCTACATTATTCATAATATTTCGTTACTTCAATTCATGGTTCTTCCCAGCAGAATTCCATGGGTTAGTAATAAATATTCAACGAAAGGGCATCTGAGTTGCAATCGAGTAAGCCCCAACCAAAATGGTGCAAGTGTACTCAGCAATAATGCACTAACGAGCACCTGAATGCAAGAACGAGCATTCTAAAATACGAAGGAGCGATGAACCTATGCAAAATAGGAAGAAAAATAATAATAATAAAATATTAGCTAAGACGTTAGAGGACTGGGCTCACCGGCGGCCAGTCATGCCGTGGCCAGGCCCACGCCTAATTCTCTATTTTATTGTATTTTCATTATTTTTCCTTGATCTCATGAAAATTCCTTCATTTGAACAAATATTCTTCGTTTTAAGGAAACTCCTCAGTTTCAAGGTGTTTCCTCCGTATCAAGGAAATCATAAAAATTAGGAAAGGTGTCGCGGGACCGAGCTCACTAGCCGGTCGGTCATGCCCTAGTCGTGGCCGGTCCCATACCTTGCATTCCTTATTATTTTATTATTATTTCCTTCATCTCATGAAATTCCTTGATTTCATGATATTTCCTTCACATTAAGGAAAAAATGTAAAATTAGGGAAGACTCGCGGGACCGGGCCCTAGCCGGCCGACCATGCCCTAGTCGTGGCCGGTCCCCACACCCCCCTTATTTTATGGTTATTAATTATTATGGTTTCCTTCATCTCATGGAAACTCCTTCACTTTAAGGAAAACTCCTTTATTTCAACAAACTCCTTGATTTCATGATATTTCCCTAAAATCACGAAAATAATATAAAATTAGGAAAAGTGACATGGGACCAGGCTTATTGGCCGGCCGGTCATTCCTTGGCCATAGCTGGTCCCACACTTCATGATTCCTTATTTTATTATTATTATTTCCTTCATCTTATGAAGTTTCCTCAGTTTGAGCAAAAACCTTGATTTCTTCATATTTTCTCAAATGATTGCTCAAATGCACGCAAGGAAATATCAAAATTCCCAGTACTGAGACGCGGATACTATGGTGACATGAACATATTATCTTGACCGACCAAGGTTGGCTCTTTGGCTTGCAAGGAGCCGGTCCCACACATTTTCACCATTTTGACCTAATTTGTTCACATTAGGTTCAAACTCTTCCAAACAATTTAGAATTTCATAAAACGATCGTCATCGGTCCCATGACCAACCAGGGACGGTTTCATGACCCCTTGGTCGGTACCTCATCTCTTCATAATTAGGTTTTATCACCTAAGGCTCGGTGAGCATTATTATAATAAATGATTAAACCAGCATTTAATCATCCTTTCACCAACTGGTCTTCAAGAGACTTTGGTATTTGCTCACTCGAGCATCTGGGCGCTACATGGTCGACTCATGGTCGGTCCCTCCTTCACTCCGTGGTTGATTTTCAATAAATCATCAATTGATCTTAGGGTTTTGAATCCAAGGTTCATAATTCCAGATTCAAACACTAATAATTTTATGTTGATCCCGTAATCAACACTTTAATTATTATACTCGGTTCAGTTGCCAGTATTTTAAGTTAATAATTCATCAAACGAGCAACATTTGCTCAGACTAAGGAATATTGGTTCAACAATCAATATTCAACAATTCATCAAATGAACAATATTTGTCCACCTTAATTATCAACATTTATTCGACAATTATACCTCTGTCTCAACAGACATGTTCAATTCATGAGTCTTAGAATATTTGTGATGAGTGCCAAATATTGCATATTTATACACCTTTTTATTGGCACTTTACTCATCTTTTGTGCTCATAAATCAGATATTATCCCAGATTCTGTATTTTCTTTGTTTTCAAGAATAAATATTTGTATTAATTAATTTTGTGTTTTTAGGTAATAAATAAAGCTCGGAGAAATTGAGGAGCCCAAAGAGCGAAGAATTGGAGTCGAGCATCTATGGAGCAGAAAGCCAAAGCCCGCGCACGCAACAGTTGCAACCCAACAAGTAGCAACTCATCTACAAGACATGGGCTTGAGCTAGACCCGACCCGCGACCCGGATCCGAGCCCGTACACTCCAAGCCGTTGAGATCTCATCTTGCTGCATCCTACGCTCGTTGCCTCCTACGCATCGACCCTTGATGTCTCCGCTCCACACCAGATCACCCCCAGTTCATCCTGAGCCGTTCAGATCTGTCCCCCAGAGATCCAACGCTCGCTGAGGCCTTCCCATCATCCGTCGCTGTCCCTGCTTCACATTGAAGCACCCTATACCTATACCACTCGAGCTAACCCTCATTTCTCCCTCACCTTTCTCTTTCTTCTCCCACGATTTCTCAGAGAAAACCCATGCCTTTCCTTCACCTTCACCCACACCTTTCACTGAGCCATCACCACCTCCATCATCACCATCACCAACAACTCCACCAGTAGCTCCCCGCAGATATCTACATGCCCTAGTTCGCACTTTGTCTCGGCCTTTAGCTTCTCCAACCCTAGAAGCTAGGGTTAAGGCGAGTTGGAATTAGGGTTTCACCACCAAACTCCCACGCATGTTCGATTCAGAGGACAGAGGACGACAAGGAGAGAAGTAGCAGGTTTGGGTCATCATGTATTTGTTATTAGAGTAATTGTAAGAGTATATATTGGAGTTTGGGGAGGGATGAGAGAGGCAGTCAGTTTTTAGAGTCAAGTTTTAGGGTTCATGTTTAGTTTATAACCTCAATTAAATCTGTTTTTATGTTCACCATGGGCTAATTCTATTTGCTAGGATTTACATGAAGCCCTAATTCTTGTTCTCGTTGATCAACTATGTTGAGATTGTTCTTGAATGCTTAATTCTTGAGATAGTTGCAATTCTTGCACTTCAATACTTTGCTTTCACAAAGTGAATATCATGTATTTATTGTAGCTAGGATTAAACCGTGTTGACCGTGCTCACTCTTGCCTAAGAGATAGTTGCCAAACCCTTGACTAATTGTGCTTAATTTAGACAATTAGTGCTCTGGCTTGGTACTCTAGCTGTTGATTGCATTATCATATTGGTGAAACTCCTTAGATAAGAGATAGTCTTGACACATTATCCTTATCTGTCATAGGATTAAGAACACTTCATCTAGTTGACACACATAACTTGAAATAGTGGTGGATTGGCAATCCTAGTATCCTTCTTAATCATCTTTTATAGTTCATTTTGCCTCAGTCTTGCAACCTTCAATACAGTCGTAAAGACTATAAACAAAAGCTTTGTATCTCTGTCACGTCACCTGAATTCAGTCGAGAAGCTTAGAATAACCTAGCATCCTCTAGTTCCCTGTGGAAAGACCTGTGCTTGCCACTGCCTTCAAGGCTCTGTGCACTTGCAGATTAAGACATAGGAAAAGCCTCTTTTAGCTCCTACCAAGTTTTTGGCGCCGCTGCCGGGGAACTTATAGTGTGCTGTTTTTATTTTGTTGCTTTACTTCACTGATTTCAGTTATCTCTGTACATTTGTGTTAAAACTTCCTTGTTACCATCTCTGTTGTTAGCATTTGTAGCTTAGCATTTCCATCTGTCTTGTTTTTATTATTATCTTGTGGCTAATTTGCAACTCGGGCATAGCTCGAGCTCGCCATAGCTTTCTTGCTCGTGCTTTGACCGTGTAACCTTGTGAGCCGAGATTTTCCTCTTGAATGACAAAATTGTGGAGCACTGGAGCAAAACCAGGGTGGAGTGCCTAAACCCAGATTGCACTTTGGTGGTAATGTATCTCTAACCTTGAATGAATGAAGAAAGAATATGATATGCTTATTTGTTTACTTTATGCCTAAACCTTCTTGAGCATATTCTCAGGCACAATGTTACTCAAAGCATCTAAGCATTTGTTAGACTGTGATAAGTGAACCATATACCACCCTGCAAGCCCATGTAGCTGCAGTTTTAGATTAGCCTGTATTGCCTTGTGTGTTCTGCAATAAACCCTGAGCTCTGAGTTTGACATCAACTTAGAGTGTTGGTATCTGAGTGAGTTGATGCAACAAACTCAGGTGAGCCAGCCTACCCCTTGGAAAACCAAGTGTGGACAGACCATGACACCCCGAAGTTGTGAGCATTGGAGTCATATAACCCCGTGTTGATCCCCAGAGCATCTTTGTGAAGTTTTATATTCTGCTAAGACCTGCACCCTTGTGATTTTGATCCCTAACAACTGAGGTCAACTGACCCAGTTGACATGAACTGTTAGCTTCATTTTTGTGCAATCTGTGTGATCTTGTGACAAATGATTGAGTTGTTGAGTAGTAGATTTGTGATTAGCAGTTAGATTGTTTTTCAAACACACAAACCCTGCACAATGCTGCACCATTGAGTGAGCACAACCTCTACCCTGTGCACAAATCACAAAATTTTTCTTCTTTGCCCGTGTCTTTTCGTTACTCATTGGTGATTGCTCCGAGCCTAGTTGTACTCAAGTCGTGCTCTCCTTGCTCCATCCGATTTGTGCAAGACCAACAAGTTGTGTAATCACTAACCGAGCTGTGACCACCTACCAGTGCAGTGCACACAGTGTGGCTGAGTTTGCCAACCTAGCACCACCATAAACCGTCTTCAAATCAATCGGGCTGCAATCTTCCTCACCATTTCCCTCACCCATGCTGGTCTTTTTCTGAGAACCTGGGCTGCCTAAGCTAAAACCCATTTTTGGGCTTGCATTCCACTAAACCTCGCCCACAAACCCGGGTGTAAGCTCTGCCAAAAACAAAAACCCAACTACTGGGCTCACTTCACCCTCAAATTTGTGCATTATCAACCCACTACGGGCTTGCACAAAACCGAGCCCAACACCACAACAATCGGGTTATATATTTCTCAACCCAACCCGGGCCGTGCAACAATCAAACCTACACCTTTTGGGCTGGAACCAACCTTTTCAGCTGGGCTCTACAACACCAATAACCAATTTCTTGGGTTTGAGTCTTGTGTTAGTGGGTTATTTTTGAGTTTTGTTTTTGTGTGTTGAACTTGTTGGTGTGTTAACATGCTAGAGGCGCGTGCTAGGCTATGATTGTGTCTTTTAGAGACCAAACAAATCGACTAGTTAGAATCCGGCCAGACGAAATCGTAAGCATACCCAGTTCTTCAACAGAAAGCCCAATTCCATCAGAAAGCCCATCCGAATCAGAAACCATGGGTGATGAACAAAACCAACCCCGTAGTCTCAAGGACTACATGTACCCAACTAGGGCAACCCAGCCCTCTTGCATCATTCTCGCACCGATGCTTGTCGGTTTGAATCGAAAGCAAGCACCATTCATATGCTACCCGTGTTTAGAGGGGTCAATGCTGAGAACCCCTACCATCACGTGAGAGACTTTGAGGATATTTGTGGGACTCTGCGTTTTAACCAAATGACAGAGGAGTCCCTCAAATTGAGATTGTTTCCTTTTTCTCTGAAGGACAAAGCCAAGTCTTGGCTTCATGCCCTACAACCACAGTCCATTAGAACCTGGGATGACCTCACAAAAGAGTTTTTCAAAAAGTTTTTCCCAAACCATAAGACTGCGGCAATTCGCCAAAGTCTAAATGGTTTTGTGCAATTAGAAGACGAAACTCTAGCAAGGTACTTGGAGAGATTCAATGAATTACTACTCCAATGTCCCCACCATGGTTTTGAAAAATGGAGACTCGTGCAAATATTGTATGAGGGTCTAGATGTTAGAACCCGAACCACAGTCGAGTCAATGTGCAATGGTGCATTTATTGACAAGAGTGCCGATGACGCTTGGGCTTTTCTAATCGAAGTCGCTGAAAAGACTCAACAATGGGAGTCCATCCGAGAACCGAAACGGACTACCCCTACCAACAATGTTCATAAAATCGAGTCTGACTTTGAGGGAAATGCAAAAATGGCTTCCTTGGCCCGGAGAATAGAAGTGCTTGAGTTGGAAAAGAATGTAAAATCAAATGCCCCTACTCTCCGTGACCAAATTGATAGGGCCACTTGTGCCGCATGCCATAGTTCGACCACTTAGTGGACAGTTGTCCCGCATTTATATGCATTTCAAGAGTCCAAGTCCGAGCAAGCCAATGCATTATACCAGAGACAAGAGAACAACCCTTATTCTCAAACCTACAACCCAGGGTGGAGGAATCACCCTAACTTCTCATGGTCTAAAGGGCCTGCACAAGGGGGACCAACACATAACAACCAAGGATACTCATATCCTAGAAACCCCCAAGTACAACCACCCCCTCAAGACTCAGAGAAAAAGACTAGCTTGGAAGATCAGTGGTCATTCTCGTTGACCCAAGGTCTTTCAAAACTTGAGAAAACTACCGACCAACGTCTCACAACCCTAGATCTTAAGATAGGGCAAATCGTGATGCATTGAATGAGAGAGAGAAAGGAAAATTCCCTAGTCAACCCCTACAAAATCCAAAGATCGTGTTTCAACGGGCTCCTCTACCCGCAATGAAACTTCACATAGTCAAGCGAATCTGTCACCACTCTCCGAAGTGGTAGAATTGTTGAGAACCATGTAGGTGTACCACCATCAAGCGAGTCTACATCGGACTCCCAAGTACACACAACACCACACAGAAACATCTAATGTAGAGAACTAATCCGAGCCGTTGATAAGACCAAGAGTCCAACTAATATAGATGTTCCTGTGCCAAGTCATGTTCCTGTTGCTCCATTTCCACAACGGTTGGTGCAGCAGAAGGGGGGTACCCAATACAACGAGATGTTGGAATTGTTCAAAGAGTTAACATAAACATTCCATTTCTCGAAGTAATCAGGCAAATACCTGCCTATGCTAAGTTTTTGAAGGACCTGTGCACACAAAAGCGAAAGCTTCATGTGCATAAGCGTGACTTTCTCACCGAGCAAGTAAGTTCAATTATTCAAAACAAAACCCCACCTAATTTAAAGACCCAGGTAGCCCGACTATCTCTTGTACTATAGGTGAGCATACAATCGAAAAGCTTTATTGGACTTAGGAGCTAGTGTGAATCTACCGCCATATTCTGTATGTGCGGTTAGGTCTTGGGAATTGCAACCCACTCTGTCACGCTACAATTAGCGGACAGATCCGTGCGAATCCCTGGGAATCGTTGAAGATGTGCTAATCAAGGTTGATAAATTTTATTTCCTGTGGACTTCATTGTGTTAGATACACAACCTCGTGCATAATCCTGAAAATCATATTCCCGTTATCTTAGGACGTCCCTTCTTGGCAACGTCAAACGCTATCATAAATTGTCGTAGCGGGATATTGAATTTGTCTTTTGGCAACATGACCGTAGAATCGAATGTCTTTCGTGTAAACCAACAACCCATAGAGTGTGATGATGATGAATTGCACGAGGTTAACATGATTGAGAGTCCGATTCAAGACTCATTGCCCGACATTTTGTCGGTGGACCTCGTGCAAGCATGTTTAGACAATTTTGACTTAGATCTCTTCAGTTCCGAGTACATTAGTGAAGTCCACTCTTTGCTAGAGTCATGTGCCACCCATGGATATTGCCAAATGGCGTAATGCGGTGGAAACTCTTCCACTCTCGATACCACATCCGCCCCACCTCTTGACACACCACCTAAGCTTGATTTGAAACCTTTACCCGATACCTTGAAGTATGCATTCTTAGGTCCTTCCGAGACTTTACCCGTGATTATTGCATCATGTTTAGACACGGAACAGGAAAGTCAACTTTTAGAAGTACTTAAAGAGCATAAAGGAGCCTTAGGTTGGACCATCTCCGATCTTAAGGGTATAAGTCCCACAATTTGCATGCATCACATAAACCTTGAGAAGAACACTAAACCATCTAGGGAAATGCAAAGGAGACTTAACCCCAACATGAGAGATGTTGTCAAGGGTGAGATTCTCAAACCGCTGACGCGGTATCATCTACCGTCCCTCGATAGCCAGATGGGTCATCCTATTCGTAGTACCCAAGAAGTCCGGCATTATTGTTGTTCAAAACGAGATGAATGAGCTCCTTCCCACCCGTGTGACCACCGGGTGGCGAGTATGTATTGATTATAGAAAAGCGAACACAAGTAACCAAGAAAGACCATTTTCCCCTTCCCTTCATTGACCAAATCTTTGGAAAGGTTAGCCAAACATAAGTACTACCGCTTCTTAGATGGCTATTCTGGCTACAACCAAATTCACATAGCACCCAAGACCAACAAAAGACCACATTTTGTCCTTATGGAACATTTGCTTATCGTCGTATGCCTTTTTGGGCTGTGCAATGCACCCGCTACTTTTCAACGTTGCATGATGAGCATTTTTTCCGACATGGTAGATAAGTTCCTTGAGATTTTTATGGATGATTTTTACGTGTTTGGATCTTCATTTGATGAGTGTTTGCATCACCTCACATGTGTGCTAGTTAGGTGTAAGGAGAAGAGTTTGGTCTTGAATTGGGAAAAATGCCATTTTATGGTTAATTCGGGCATTGTTTTAGGGCATATCATCTCGGAAAAGGCATAGAAGTAGACAAAGCCAAGGTAGATCTCATTCAACAGTTGCCTCAACCTCGTTCTCCGTGAGGGACATCGGATCATTTCTAGGCCATGCGGGTTTTTACCGCCGATTCATCAAAGACTTTAGTAAAATTTCACGACCTTTGTGCAATCTTCTTGCAAAAGATGTTGCATTTGTCTTTGATGATGCTTGTAAGGAAGCATGGGAGCAACTGAAGGCTCTCCTTACATCCGCCCCTATAGTCGACTTCGATTGGTCATTACCATTTGAGATTATGTGTGATGCGTCGACTATCTTTGTAGGAGTTTATTTTGGGCCAACGAGTAGACAAACTCCCTTATGTGATCTACTATGCTAGTAAAACACTTAATGATGCTCAATTGAATTATTCCACCACCGAGAAGGAGTTGCTAGTCTGTTGTGTTTGCATTGGACAAGTTTAGATCTTATTTGATAGGGTCTAAGGTCATCATTTATTCTCGATCATGCTTTGCATTGAGATATCTTTTGTCTAAGAAAGATGCTAAGGCTCGTCTAATTCGATGGATACTCTTGCTACAAGAGTTCAACCTCGAAATTCGAGATAAGAAAGGGTCGAGAGAATGTTGTTGCCGATCACTTGTCTAGGTTGAATGTTGAATCTTCCGATGAGTCCGTGTTGATTAGGGAATCATTCCCTGATGAGCAATTGATGCTTGTGTCTGAGATGCCTTGGTTTGCTGATATTGTGAACTACCTTGCTACAGGTAGAATTCCCTTGCATTGGTCTAAACAAGACCGTTCCAAGTTCTTGGCTGAAGTTAAACATTTCCTTTGGGATGACCCATATTTGTTTAAATACTTGCCAAGACCAAATCATTAGGAGATGTGTCCCCATTCCCGAACAAAGGGACGTCATCTCTTTGTCATGACCATGCTTGTGGAGGCCACTTTAGTGCCAAGAAAACTATTTGCAAAGATATTGCAAAGCGGTTTCTATTGGCCAATATCTTGTTTAAGGATTGCCATGCATTCTCGTGTTGCTTGTGACCGATGCCGTAAATTAGGAAGTATATCTAGGAGAAACATGATGCCCTTACAACCCATATTGATTGTTGAACTGTTTGATGTTTGGGGCATTGATTTCATGGGTCCATTTCCGAATTACTCAAGGTAAGTTGTACATCCTTGTAGTTGTCGATTATGTCTCTAAGTGGGTCGAGGCCATTGCATCCAAAACCAAGCGACCATAAAGTTGTTCTTTCCTTTCTTAAGGAGAACATTTTCTCCCGTTTTGGAACCCCTAGAGCAATAATCAGTGATGGAGGTAGTCATTTCTGCAATAGACCCTTTGAATCACTAGTGCGCAAGTATGGAATCACTCACAAGATCGCAACACCTTACCATCCTCAAACCAGTGGCCAAGTAGAAGTTTCTAATAGGGAAATTAAGCATATCCTTGAGAAGAATGTCAATCCTTCTAGGAAAGATTGGTCTTTGCGCTTAAATGATGCTTTATGGGCCTATAGGACTGCATACAAGACTCCCATTGGGATGTCTCCTTACTGGAGACTTGTGTACGGAAAAGCATGTCATCTACCTGTTGAGTTAGAACACCGTGCATCTGGGCTGTGAAAAAGCTGAATTTTGATCTTGATAAGGCTGGTACCCGTAGGAAACTTCAACTCAATGAGTTAGAAGAATTGAGAAACGATGCATATGATAGTGCCAAAACGTACAAACATAGAATGAAGGTGTTTCACGACAAGCGCATTCTGCGCAAGTCTTTCACCCCAGTGTCGAAAGTTTTATTGTACAACACTAGATTGCACTTGTTTCGGGGAAGCTACGTTCTAGATGGACGGGACCATTCGTGGTACGTGACTGAGTCTTTCCCCCATGGAGTCTGTAGAAGTTGAAAACCCAGCAAAAAGAATATTTTCAAAGTCAATGGTCGAGAGATTGAAACCATTTTCGGAGCATCTTCCACCGAAGTTGAGACCGTTGACTTGGAAGACCCCATCTATGTGGACTGATCTAGTTCACTCGTGTACATACTTATGGACTAAACATCCATCATCTTTCCCTTTTCTTTTTCTTTTTGCATAATTTTGATGTGTGCTAACCAACCTTTTTGTCTTGCGCTCGTGATTGTTTGCTTTCAAAGCATTCATCTTTCTATGGTTTGGCAACACCCTCTTGCATCCGGTAATCTCTTCCCTTTTCTCCTCTCAACATAGTTCTCTTGGTATGTGAATGTTTAAATTCTTATCATCTGTTAACACATTGAGGACAATGTTTGATCTAGGTTTGGGGGTGTGATTTGCATTTAGAGTTTTTAGTCTTTTTTATTTTACTTCTTTAATTCTAAAAAAAAAAAAAAAAAAAAAAAAAAAAAATCGAAAAACTCAAAAATTTGCATAAAAACCTCCAACTTTTAGAGATTTTAGAGTCACTAGCATGCTTTTAGCTATTTTTACATAGAGAGTCTGACCGAAATAACAATAACTTGGAAGTACTGGAGAACGCAATCGGGTTCCTTAGTTGATTATAGCGTTAAAGTCGGATTTAACCATACCGGAGGGCGAATTAGGTCTTTGTTTAGATATTCGGTAGTAGAATTGTGATCAACCATAGTGGAGACTACCCATTTTACATCAAGCGAGGTACCGACCTTCACTCTTTGTGACTTTCTAGAAAAGCTTTTAGAGTGTGTGTCACCGTACGTCAATTCCGGGTAGGAATGGTGAGCTACCCAACTTCGCACCACTTTCAGCACTACTTTTGATCTCTTGAGTGCTAATTCCGTCAATCATTAGGGTGACGTCTAAAGATGAAAACTCCTTCTAAATATCGATTTGCAGTTAGCATCACTCTCTCTCTCTCAATCAGTAGTTCCATAGAAACACATCATCGTCAGCAAGCGGAGCAACATCAGAATATTTGAAGAAGGTTGATATAGTCCAAGGTTTACATACAACAAAGAAAAAGAGGATGAGAATTAATGAAGTTTATAAAATCAAGACAATACAAGTTGTGAAAAATTGAGTGATAAAATCCTTTGTCCATGGCATTAGTTGTTTCATTATTTTTATTTTTATGTAAAAAAAAAAAAAAAAAATATATATATATATATTGTAGTTTATTTTCTTAGTTTTGATACCACCATGGTAAAGAAGAATTTAAAAAGAAAAATCCAAACAACAAGGAATTTGAGTAGAAAAGTTAAAAATTGTCAAGTTTTGTGAAGTTTAGAAGTTCGTCATCAACATTTGAAGACCGAAGACCGAAGATTGAAGACGTTTCTATGGTTCTTATGAGAGAGTGATATTAATTGCCGATCGGGTGAGAAGTGAGTGAGTACTCCCACCCCTTGCTAATGGTTGATTTCCTTTCTTAGAGATCATCAGAAAAAGATTCTTTTTGTCCACACTTCTGTGGAGTCTCCATATTATATTTCGGAAGGTTATCCTTCTTACCTACAACGTGTGCGGGATTTCTCTCTTTATTCCGCTGCACACATGAGAGACTAAAAAAGCGATCTTTTTGAGTGCAATTATCATAAAACCTAATGGTGAGGCGAAGTTGAGACTTATGATCACAATCGAATCCGAATTCTTTCATATGGTATGGTTACTTCTCGCTCAAAGACTTAAGGATGAGAATGCGTTCTTTAGTAGTTCTAACTTCTTGTTACTAGTATGCGTAAACTCTATGTCCTCATAGCTTCTTGGAGGCTTGAGACTCTTTTACACTCGAAGTTGGAGAAGGTTTTGTGGGTACACCTCTGGTAAACCCTCACGAGACTACAACTCGTCCACTAGGGACACCTAGGGGTTTAAAGGCTTAGTGCATACGCTAAATGCATTCGAGAGACTGCGACGGGGTATAGTTAGGATTTCTTAATTTCTGTTTCACTTGAGGACAAGTAAAATTCAGGTTTGGGGGTATTTGATGAGTGCCAAATATTGCATATTTATACACCTTTTTATTGGCACTTTACTCATCTTTTGTGCTCATAAATCAGATATTATCCCAGATTCTGTATTTTCTTTGTTTTCAAGAATAAATATTTGTATTAATTAATTTTGTGTTTTTAGGTAATAAATAAAGCTCGGAGAAATTGAGGAGCCCAAAGAGCGAAGAATTGAGTCGAGCATCTATGGAGCGAGAAAGTCAAAGCCCGCAGACAGTCAGGTTGCAACCCAACAAGTAGCAACTCATCTACAAGACATGGGCTTGAGCTAGACCCGACCCGCGACCCGGATCCGAGCCCGTACACTCCAAGCCGTTGAGATCTCATCTTGCTGCATCCTACGCTCGCTGCCTCCTACGCATCGACCCTTGATGTCTCCGCTCCACACCCGATCACCCAGTTCATCCCGAGCCGTTCAGATCTGTCCCCCAAAGATCCAACGCTGTTTGAGGCCTTCCCATCATCCGTCGCTGTCCCTCGCTTCACATCGAAGCACCCTATACCTATACCACTCAAGCTAACCCTCATTTATCCCTCCTTTCTCTTTCTTCTCCCACGATTTCGGGAGAGAAAAACCCATGCCTTTCCTTCACCTTCACCCACACCTTTCACCGAGCCATCACCACCTCCATCATCACCATCACCAACAACTCCACCGGTAGCTCCTGCATGAGATATCTACATGCCCTAGTTCGCTTGTCTCGGCCTTTAGCTTCTCCAACCCTAGAAGCTAGGGTTAAGGCGAGTTGGAATTAGGGTTTCACCACCAAACCCCCACGCATGTTCGATTCAGAGGTCAGAGGACGACAAGGAGAGAAGTAGCAGGTTTGGGTCATCATGTATTTGTTATTAGAGTAATTGTAAGAGTATATATTGGAGTTTGGGGAGGGATGAGAGAGGCAGTCAGTTTTTAGAGTCAAGTTTTAGGGTTCATGTTTAGTTTATAACCTCAATTAAATCTGTTTTTATGTTCACCATGGGATAATTCTATTTGCTAGGATTTACATGAAGCCCTAATTCTTGTTCTGTTGATCAACTATGTTGAGATTGTTCTTGAATGCTTAATTCTTGAGATAGTTGCAATTCTTGCACTTCAATACTTTGCTTTCACAGTGAATATCATGTATTTATTGTAGCTAGGATTAAACTGTGTTGACTGTGCTCAGCTCTTGCCTAAGAGATAGTTGCCAAACCCTTGACTAATTGTGCTTAATTTAGACAATTAGTGCTCTGGCTTGGTACTCTAGCTGTTGATTGCATTATCATATTGGTGAAACTCCTTAGATAAGAGATAGTCTTGACACATTATCCTTATCTGTCATAGGATTAAGAACACTTCATCTAGTTGACACACATAACTTGAAATAGTGGTGGATTGGCAATCCTAGTATCCTTCTTAATCATCTTTTATAGTTCATTTTGCCTCAGTCTTGCAACCTTCAATACAGTCGTAAAGACTATAAACAAAAGCTTTGAATTTTATGTCACGTCACCCGATTCGAGTTGAGAAGCTTAGAATAACCTAGCATCCTCTGGTTCCCTGTGGAAAGACCTGTGCTTGCCACTGCCTTCAAGGCTCTGTGCACTTGCAGATTAAGACATAGGAAAAGCCTCTTTTAGCTCCTACCAATTTGCAAATCACGTTCGACTCAACAATACAAGGACTCATCGTCCCATAAAGTCAGCAACTGACTAACTAACTAAATACACGTCTGCCTTGCAGGCTCCACAATCCCGAGACATCAATCGTGTCACATGGGGGAATATTAACTAGGGTTTTGGTTTGGCGTTCTATGGCATGTGTGTTCATACACACAACGAGAATGTGAGCAAGTCGTGTAATCAGTTGGAGGAGTTAGCAAAGTAGTGGATGGGAAATCAACCAAGTCTCCGTACGATGAGCAACTGGTTTTAACACGATTTCCACTTCTCCACTCTTTGACTCCAGCAACTGTCACACTTCATGGGATAAAGGTGTTTACAATTCTAGCAATATAAATAAGTCTCTGAATCATGATTGAAAAAAAAAAGACAATCTTTCGTCAAACAGACAACAAGAGATTAACAACTCAACGTCTGAGCAATTACTCTCAACAGAGCAAATTCAATCAATTATAACTTATCTTATTTCTTCACGCAGAATACACAACACATTACAATCTTTGATCACCATTGATCTCACACATTTCTCAGCTTCCCTCCTACAGATCGACTCATCCTCTCTTGTGACCGAATTGACTCTGAAATGACCATTATCTTAGTTTAGGCCGGAGTCCTACAGATTGATCTCTCGAATTCAAAGCACTCCCTTTTTGCAGTGCATCTGTGTGAGGTTTGACAGTTCGCTCGGTTCAAGGAGTTTCCTCCGCACGATCGTCTCCTCAATTCCGTAAAAACCAGCAACTCGTTTTCCCCATCTACCGCAGGTAGCTATTAAAAGTGTGACATGGTTATTGCACGTTCAGCTTGCAGAGACAAGCTATGAATGCCTATAATGACCTTAGTTCAAAAAAAGAGAAACAAACTCTTGTCTTCCTTCATCCATGACAAACTGGTCAGGAATTGACTTATCAATTGGGATGAGTACTACCAGGTTGTTTTATTTTCTTTTTATTTCCTTACTGATGTAGTACATCTTTCTCTATATTAACTCTTTATGTTGATTTATTGTTTAGTATCAACAATGATTGTTGATCCCTTCCGGCAGTATCAACTATGATTGTTGACCTTTTGCATACGTATCAACTATAACAGTTGATCCAATGTTTCTGATTAGCTTACTTGCTTTGCAAGCCTTTTTCTTTCCTAGTTTACGTAGAATTCCTTTTCTTTTCTGTTTAGTCGGTTCTTGTGAACCTATTTAAAGGTTATGCCTTCTTGTTTAGAGACATCTCTTATTATCAATATTATTATCAATTTAAATTATCAAATTTTACAACTCTAAAATCTTGATCTTATTAAGTTTCTGACGGAACTTGAAATATCTTTACAACCTCAGCAACTAGTTTGTTCTCTCCTTATCTGTGCTACACTAGTTGGTATCAGATATAGAGTTTTTAGATTTTTATCTAGAGACAGATCCTTAAACTGCTTCCGCAACTCAAAACCTTAAACTTTCATCAACTTTTCATATTTTTCGTTCAAACAGTTCAATGGCAGATCAACCTCTTACCAAAGCAGATCTTGCTGAACTTAAAACTTCCATCGTCACGGAGCTTGAAACTAGCATCACAGAAGCTGTGACAGAGAATATCGAACTGAAGATTGAAAAGAAGTTCGCAAACTTTCAAGACTTCTTATTACAGATAGCTAAACGTATAAGCATGTAAGAAAAAACATGCCTGGGTTAACTGATGATCAGGAAACAGAAGCAAAGAAAACAGCAGAACAAAACGACGATGAAACAAAAAAAGTTAAAAGTTTTTTTGTTAAGAATACTTATATTCCTGAGAATGTCTCACACCAGCTTCAACACAATGAGCCGTTAGAAGGTTTTATTCACAAAAAACCTGTAAATGTGCATCTCAACAGTGATGAAGACGACAAAGACGAAGCGATCGAAATAAAAAAAGTGGATTGACGATAGAAGATTAAAGTCTAGTATGAATCCTTCTGGAACTCTACCAAAATATAAGTTAAAAGATAGTATACCTAACTTTCATGGCGGATTACACATTGAAGACTTACTAGATTGGTTTTACGATGTAGAATCGTTTTTCAACTTCATGGAAATCTCTGATTCATCTAAAGTGAAGCTGGTAGCATATAAACTCAAAGATAGAGCTGCAGCATGGTGGGAAACTCTCTGTGAAGATCGGCGTAATTATAACAAACCTCCTATACTTACTTGGGATAGAATGAGAAGTTTATTAAGGGATAAGTTTTTATCAAGAGATCATAAACAATAATTGTTTATCAAACTTCAAAACTGTGGACAAGAAGCTAGGCTTGTTGAAGAATATATAGCTGAATTTTACAGTTTAATTGCACGTATCCAATTGAATGGAACTGAAGAACAATTAGTTGCACGTTTTATAGATGGTTTAAATAGTTTGATTCAACAAGGGATGACACAATCCGTATTTACTATGGTTGAAGCTATCCAACAAGATATCAAGATAGAGAGGCGTGTACTTAATACTTCCAGACAAGCTTCGCCACAACAAGTTCGTTATCAAGATTATTATAAACCTGCAAAACCATATAATTCTTATTATGGTAACTAAGGTGAAAGGGGATCAACAACGATTGTTGATCCACAAGACTGAAGTTCTGGTCAATCTTATCAGCAGCAACAAACACCATCTCTTCCTTCAAATAATGCTCCATTAATGCATATTCCATCTGCTAAGCAACCTCAGAGTTGACGAGGTGTCAAACTCGCAAATAATAATTTCTACTTCTCTTTACACTAGAAAGTAGTATAATGAAAGCAGATTCGTCCCAAGGAAGGTGTATTAAGCAATAGTTATTATGCAAATATTCTTAGCAAGATTGTTTTGTTATAGAAATTCTGAAAATCACAAAGTTGTATTCAAATATGAGATGAGATTTGATTAAGGATTCATTCTCGACCACGGAATATAAACATAATTGATATATAGCCAATTTCTTCGCATTATCTCGTTACTAACAACCCTAGGATAATTAGTACGCTCAACTATCCCGTTATTATCCCCTAAGCTCACCGGATACGGAAGCGCTCGACTACCGGATTCTACTTGCCAAGTTTCCTAGAAGTATGCTCTCTAGGTGTGACTTAAACAAATGCTCTAAGTTTTGTGAGATAAGGTTGTTCCTAGTGATGAATTCAAAAGCTTGAATCACCTAATAGTGTCAATTTCTACATACGGGTACTTAACAAAGTCCCATCATCAATACCCATATATCGCTACTTGTGTTTATAGTTTCTAGACAATTATGGGTCGAAGAAATTCTAAACTAGCAATAGAGGTATGAATCAATCATTCAATTTCGAACTTAAACAATTAACACATAACTCGAAAACAATATTGGCATAGTATAAAACAAACAATAACGAAAATAATGGCGAAAGAATAAACTATTTCATATCATTGAGTTCATATTCCGGGCTTTGAAATCGCCCCTAATCAAAAGATAGTTTAGCTACTCATAGCAAACATGTTCTAAAAAATACAAGGCTTAAAAGATGTTCAAAAGAAAAAGAAGTTTAGATTAAACCCAGACAGACAAACTAGAGTTGTTCTTTGTGTAGTAAGCAGTCTATGTCGGCTCCAAGCTTTTCGGCAATTCTCGCAAAGCAGCACGGGCGCAAAACGGTGATCAATAGGTAGGGTTTTTTCTGCTTGTTGCGGCTTCTTATATCTCTCTACCCTGTAAAATCGCAACCTAACATACCCAAATCCATACAAACATGGACTGTGTACCCAATACTCCGTATTCTGTATGGCTTCTAAGAATGGATCCTAGCCATTGCCGGGCCTTTGTAAAATAGTCCGCCAGATCTTCACCAATACAATTATACTTGAACGGTCAGCAACGTCAGGTCCTCAGACTGTTTTCTCGGCACATTGTAAACTCAGACACAGCAACATATACTTCAGTTGAACCCTTGGCAGATTAGCCCTTTGAACAGCTCCAGTTCTTCACAGTTTTCTGGCAGTAATACAGGCTAAGAACTCCACCATATCCATCGCAAACTCAAGCCACTTCTAATGTTCGAACATACCACTAACTTCCAGCTGTATTTCATACCTTTTCTAAGACACAGATTCCCCTGCAAAACAGTCCACCAATCACTCATTCAACTAAAAGAATCAATTGTGGCAGCAACACGACCAGCTTCCCAATAATGCTCGACTCAAGGCCCTGTACACTTCCAAAGTTTCACATCCAACACAAGCTACAGTAGTTCAAGCATTCAAACACATTGCAATTCAGTTCTTATTATCAACATTAGTGTCATCATCTTTCCTGGTTCAAAACTCCAGCATATTCCTCCATTCTTCCTTCTTCTTCTCAGCTTCACATAAAGATCTCGACCATGATGAACGGCCACTAGATCCATGGATAGATCGACAGCAACCTTGACTAATTTTACTGCCAGAAATCAACAAACCACTTTGCCTTCCCCTTGCTATATTATCAAATGAGTTTGAGAAAAACCCCTGGGAACACAGACTAAACTAAAGCTTGAAGTGGTGAAGAAAAGTTCATTGAGGCGTTTTATCGAACATGCTGTATGCACAATCCTGGTGGTGTAGGATATGTGTATTCCGCGATGTTTCTAGCCGCTTCTATGCTTCAATCCTCCCTGCAACTGAATTCACATACAACCCATTATTCAGAAATCATACAACATTCATAAACCTTCACATTTAGTGCCGATTATCAACAGCAGCACCACCGTTTCTTCTTCTTCATTATCCACTGCAGTCATGGCTGCAAGACGACAAGAGATGGTGCATTCGAGACCTGGATCTTCTTCTTGGCTTGCAAATTTGGTTCTGAACGAAACCTAAGTTTTTATTCTCTTTCAAGTTGTTTTACAAGCACACATGTGCGGTTCCTTGGTGGTGAAAATCCACCCAACTTTCTTCCTTCAGCTGGTATAAGTGAGCCCCTCCAGTGCTAAGCCCATGACTGACTTCAAACTAGCATGTGTAATCCACCTAGCTCCTGACTCAATTGGCATGATTTCATAGTTCATAGTTGTCGAGAATCGTCATCCTATCCCGGTTCCCTGCCATCAACGTCTTTGGTCTCCAATTTATTGGCATGGCGCTTTTGTCGGCTTTTATTTCTCAGATCCACTTATTTATTTCAATTTCTATACATCACTAAAGCTGCCATGCTTTTGAGACAATGAATTTGCATCACTAAAGCTGACATGCTTTTCAGACAGAGATGAAGAAATAAAAGCAAATAATGAGAAATAATCCGCCTTGCTCTGTTTCTTCTTCTTTTGTTCCAAATGACTCCAAAGTACCTAAATACTCAAAAACAAACATAAGATACATATTTTACAAGAAAACTTAGCAAAGAAAGCATAAACAATAGATAAATATCAAGGTGTTTTAGACACCTATCAAGAGTACACAACAAAGAGATATTGCTCCAACCACTAAAGGTAATTATCAACAACAATTTTCTCCCTTAACTAAAGCTCCTAATCCTTATTCAAAGTTTAGAGGAGACAAGTGTAATAAGTGCAACCAAACTGGCCATACTTCTACTGACTGTCGCAAGTTTCATGCTTATATTAATGAAAATCATGAAGAAACACAAGAAGAGGATGCACTGGGGGATGATGAAATTAATTATCTACATGAAAATGAGTCTTATGATGCAGATTTTCTTGGAATTATTCGACCCATATTAATTATTGAGCCATGTGTTACTCAAAGACATAATATTTTCAAGTCTCATGGTGTTATTGAATAGTAGCATGATTATTGACAGTGGGAGTACAGAAAATTATGTGTCTGCAAGGTTAGTTGAGAACCTTCGTTTACCTGTTACTGCTCATCCAAATCCATATTTAGTTGGTTGGCTAAACAGTTCTTCAACTCAGAAAATCACTCATCAGTGTTTAGTAAAGTTTTCTTTCCCTGGATATGAGGATTATGCTCTATGTGATATTATTAATATGAGTGCTGTAAGCTTACTTTTGGGGAGACCATGGAAATATGACATACGTATTGTTCATAACTGCTATGAGAATACTTATATTTTTGTTCATGGAGGTTTTACTAAGGTTTTGTGGCCTCTACAATCTTCTACTTCAGTCTAGAAACCAGCAGATAAGAAGACAACTGCCTTAGTTGCTACCATTATTCATTCTTTAAAACAAACTCATTCTCTGAGTTCTCATGAAGTTGCTAAGCCAATGGTGGAGATTCCAGACAAGGTACAACCATTACTATCTTCTTTTAGTGAATTATTTCCTGATGAGTTGCCAAATACTTTACCTCCTCTGAGAGATTTACAACATCAGATAGATTTTATACATAGAACTTTTATTCCTAATCAACCTCATTATAGATTAAGTCCTAAAGAGCATGAGATATTACAAGGACAGGTTGATGATTCGTTACAAAAAGGTTTGATTAGATTAAGCAAAAGTACATGTGCTAATCCAGCCTTTTTAATAGACACGAAAGATGGTGGACAACATATGTGTATAGACTGTAGAGCTTTGAAAATAGTTACTATACCATATAGGTTTCCTATACCACAAATTGATGATATGATTGATATGCTTTTTGGTGCTAAAGTGTTTAGAATGCTTGATTTACGTAGTGGATATCATCAAATACGTATTCATGAAGGTGATGAGTGGAAGACAGCATTCAAGACAAAAGAAGGTTTATATGAATGGTTAGTAATGCCTTTTGGTCTATCTAATGCACCTAGCACTTTTATGCGTCTCAGGGACCAAGTTCTGCAACATTTTCTTGGAAAGTTTGTATTTGTTTATGTTGATGACATATTAATCTTTAGCAACACAGAAGAAGAACATATAACACATTTATCTCAGGTGTTAAAAGTTTTACAAGAAAATGTTTTGTATGTGAACTTGAAGAAGTGCACTTTCTTTACAAACAGGGTCACTTTCTTAGGCTATGTTGTGTCAGATACTGGTATTTCTGTGGATGATTCTAAGATCAAAGCAATTGTTGATTGGCCTACTCCAACATCTATACGTGAAGTGCGCGGTTTTCATGGTTTAACCTCTTTCTATAGACGATTTGTGAGGAATTTTAGTACTATTGCAGCTGGTTTAACAGATTGTTTGAAGCGTGATTCTTTTGAGAGGACTGAAGAGCAGTGGCCTTAAAGGACATTTTGGACGTGATAAAACCATTGCTTTGGTTGAAGAACGATATTTTTGGCCTTCACTTAAAAGAAATGTTCAGAAGTACCTTACAAAAATGCATGGTTTGTCAGCAGTCTAAGGGAACTGTTCAAAACACAGGCTTATATACTCCACTTCCGATTCCAGATGCTCCATGGGCGGATATTAGCATGGATTTTGTGCTTGGACTACCACGTACTTCTAGGGGAAATGATTCTATTATGGTGGTTGTAGATCGTTATTCAAAGATGGCTCACTTCATAGCTTGCAAGAAAACAACTGGTGCTTCCAATATTGCTTACTTATTTTTCAAAAAAGTGGTACGTTTGCATGGAATTCCCAAGACAATTACTTCTGATAGAGACACTAAATTTTTGAGTTACTTCTGGAAGTCTTTGTGGATGCGTTTGGGAACTAAACTTCAGTATAGTACAACTGCTCATCCACAAACAGATGGACAAACTGAAGTGGTCAATCGTTCTTTAGACAATCCGATTAGAGCCAATGTTATTGAAGGAAAAGAAAAGCAATGGGACAATCTCCTTCCACATATGGAATTTGCTTATAACATTTCAGTTAATCGATCTACAGGTAAGACACCTTTTGAAATTATTTATTCTAAAGTTCCTAACCATATTTTGGATTTGGTAGTGTTTCCAAAGCTGCGCAAATCAAATGCTAACGCATATAACTTGCTTGAGAAAGCTTCTCTAATTCAGCAGGAAGTAAAAGCAAATTAAGCTTACAGATTCTAACAACAAGTACAAGGAAGATGCAAATCAACATAGAAAACTTAAGACTCTTGGTGAAGGAGAATTGGTTATGATTCATCTCAGAAAAGAAAGATTTCCTACTGGTACTTATAAAAAGATGAAGATGAAGAAATATGGACCATTCAAGATTATGAAGAAAATCAGTGATAATGCACATGTTATTGATCTTCCATCTAGTTGGAATATCTCTAATATCCTCAATGTGCGAGAAATTTTTACATTTCATGGATAGAATGAAGTTCTTCCTATTCAACAACTCGAGGGAGAGTTTCTTTCAAGAAGGGGTGACTGATGTAGTACATCTTTCTATGTATCAACTCTTTATGTTGATTCATTGTTTAGTATCAACAATGATTCTTGATCCCTTACGGCAGTATCAACTATGACTGTTGATCTTTTGCGTACGTATCAACTATAACAGTTGATCTAATGTTTCTGATTAGCTTACTTGCTTTGCAAGCCTTTTTCTTTCCTAGTTTACGTAGAATTCCTTTTCTTTTCTGTTTAGTCGGTTCTTGTGAACCTATTTAAAGGTTATGCATTCTTGTTTAGAGACATCTCTTATTATCGATATTATTATCAATTTAAATTATCAAATTTTACAACCCTAAAATCTTGATCTTATTAAGTTTCTGACGGAACTTAAAATATCTTCACAACCTCAGCAACTAGTTTGCTATCTCCTTATCTGTGCTACACTAGTTGGTATCAGATACAAAGTTTTTAGATTTTTATCTAGAGACAGATCCTTAAACCGCTTCCGTTACTCAAAACCTTAAACTTTCATCAACTTTTCATATTTTTCGTTCAAACAGTTCAATGGCAGATCAACCTCTTACCAAAGAAGATCTTGATGAACTTAAAACTTCCATCGTCACGGATCTTGAAACTAGCATCACAAAAGATATGACAGAAAATATCGAACTGAAGATTGAAAAGAAGTTCGCAAACTTTCAAGACTTCTTATTACAGATAACTAAACGTATAAGCATGGAGGAAAAAGACATGCCTGGCTTAACTGATGATCAGGAAACAAAAGCAAAGAAAAAAGCAGAACAAAATGACGATGAAACAAAACAAGTTAAAAGTTCTTTTGTTAAGAATACTTTTATTTCTGAGAATGTCTCACACCAGCTTCAACAAAATGAGCCGTTAGAAGGTTTTATTCACAAAAAACCTGTAAATGTGCATCTCAACAGTGATGAAGATGACAAAGACGAAGCAATCGAAGCACAAAAGTGGATTGACGATAAAAGATTAAAGTCTAGTATGAATCATTATGGAACTCTACCAGAATATAAGTTAAAAGCTGATATACCTAACTTTCATGGTGGATTACACATTGAAGACGCATGGATTGGTTTTACGAAGTAGAATCGTTTTTTAACTTCATGGAAGTCCCTTATTCGTCTAAAGTGAAGCTGGTAGCATATAAACTCAAAGGTGGAGCTGCAACATGGTGGGAAACTCTTTGTGAAGATCGGCGTAATTATCACAAACCTCCTATACTTACTTTGGATAGAATGAGATATTTATTAAGGGATAAGTTTTTGCCAAGAGATTATAAACAACAATTGTTTATCAAACTTCGATTATAGCTGAATTTTACACTTTAATTGCACGTATCCAATTGAATGAAACTGAAGAACAATTAGTTGAACATTTTATAGATGGTTTAAATAGTTTGATTCGGCAAGGGGTGAAGTTGGTAGCATATAAACTCAAAGGTGGAGCTGCAGCATGGTGGGAAACTCTTTGTGAAGATCGGCGTACTTATCACAAACCTCCTATACTTACTTGGGATAGAATGAGACATTTATTAAGGGATAAGTTTTTGCCAAGAGATTATAAACAACAACTTTTTTTTATCAAACTTCAAAACTGTCGACAAGGAGCTAGGATTGTTGAAGAATATATAGTTGAATTTTATAGTTTAATTGCACGTATCCGATTGAATGAAACTGAAGAACAATTAGTTGTGCGTTTTATAAATGGTTTAAATAGTTTGATTCAGCAAGGGGTGACACAATCCATATTTACTATGGTTGAAGTTATCCAACAAGTTATCGAGATAGAGAGGCGAGTACTTAATACTTCTAGACAAGCTTCGCCAAAACAAGTTCGTTATCAAGATTATTATAAACCTGCAAAACCATATAATTCTTATTATGGTAACCAAGGTGAAAGGGTATCAACAGCGATTGTTGATCCACAAGACAGAATTTCTGGTCAATCTTATCAACAGCAGCAAACAACATCTCTTCCTTCAAACAATGCTCCATTAATGCATAATCCATCTGCTAAGCCACCTCAGAGTACATGACTGTTTATGGGTGAAAACTACTCCTGCAGAATTTGGTAATTTGGGGTGTGGATGAGGAATGAATTTAAACCTTAAACAAATGCACTGCGCGGTGAGTGCTTGTAGATTCGAGAGATCAATCTGTGCAAGTCCGGCCTAAACCAAGAAATGGTCGTTCCAGACTTGTTTCGGTCACAAAGTGAAGGAGATGGGGTTGATCTTTGGGAGGGAAGCGAAGAAGGTGTTGAGATTGTGAAGGTGTAGACTTGCTTATGACTTGCAACAGGAAAGTGAACAAGCTTGCGGTTGGTGTAAGCAGGCTCTGGGTGTTCTCTTGTTGTTTTTCTCTGTTTTTCCCTTGTTGTTTGGAAATAGGGCGGAGAACCTATTTATACAAGTCACCGAGTCTTATTCACGTCTCTCGTGGGAAGTGGAGGAAGTGGAGTGATGGAGTAGTGGAGTTGTGCGTCGGTGCCACACGACCAGTCTTGCCCACTTCTCATGTTCATCTCTAACCGTCCATGACTTCCTAACACGTTCTTGTGATGGCGCGTTGCACGCTGCACGCTGTAAACCGCCAGACCAATACCCCAGTATGTATCCCCGAGTTTGTGACATGATTGATGTTTGGAATGTGTGGATCGTGGATCCACGAAAGATAGCATGTAATCTTTGAATTGAATAATCTGCGTTATTCGGGAAGTCGATACTTGTGAAGTATCGTGTGTATTTTATGCAGTACCGCATCATGGTGTGGTAAAGTGATGGGTAATGACACCTTACTAACCAATTAACTCCGACTGTGGCTGTATAACCAAAGTGGTGAAGTTGGACGGATGAGATGATCTTTGAGACACCCATCTGCGACCGTTAATGAATTAGAGTTTTCGAATAGGTGCGCAAGTATCACTCTTCAGCTTGGTCGAAATCAAGCATGTGAAGGGATTTGGAGAGGACCGACCGGGCGTGCGTGTAGGTAGCATGCCGGTGTACACGTCCATATCTCACTATCCCATGAAGGTGCGATCTAGGCCACTCAATTTGCCCGACAAAGAGGAGTGGTTGAGATCGATTTTGCAATAGGAATTTGATGCCGCAAAAAGCCGCGCACCATGCTTTTTTTCCGCGTGTTCCAAGACGACCTAACTTGGTCGGTCTTGGCCGGTTGGTTTGACGTGAAGATGGTAGGCTGGTGTTCACGCCTACACCGATTATCCCATGAAAACGTGATCTCAACCACTCAAATCGTCCGGTTGAAGTTGAGCGGTCGAGATTAGTTTGCGGTTTGGGAGGTGTGACCACACAAGTTTGGACGTGCGTTTTGGGATGGTCGGGCATGATATGCCTTGGCCGATCAAGTGAGGGGATAGACGGGCCCACGGTGGTCATCTTTGGTATGACCGGACCGCTTTAATCTAATCTCGTGACCCTCCATTCGTGTCGGAGAAGATGGACGCTCGTGATGGCTTGAAACCCTAATTTTGGCTTTCATAGCCGTGTGACCATGCTCCCTTTGGGCGCATTTAATTGGGACGACCAACCATGGTAGGTCCCGACCGATTGGTCAAGCACGAGGCGGGCCCACGGTGATCGTGTTGACATGCTCTGGGCCCTTTGAGTCTACATCTACACCCTCCATCTATACCTGCGAAGATGGATGGTTGAGGACTGTTTTGCGACACATGTAATATGCCGCAAACCCTAATTTAGGTTTTCCGTCCATAATGCTTGGTATGAACGTTTTTTGGCAAGCTAGGCCAATGGCCGACCGTGCGGGTTCCGCATTGGTTGGCGGTGGATATTCCATACCGCTTGGGGGTGATGGAATTGATCTAGGTCATCCAATCATGCTTATGGAGTTGGATGATCGCGATCATATCCGGACCGACATCGTCAATCCGGATGCTCAATCGGGCTAGTATAACACACCGAGAGAGGGGCTCAATCGGGCTAGTATAACACACCGAGAGTCGGCCATGCACGGTATTTCGTACATGGTTTCATTATAGTGCTTGGAGGTTCGTGTTACTCAGTAAGAGTAACACTCGACCGTCATGCCACACCGATAATGAGTACCGGAAATACAAGGCTGATTAGAAATTCACTGAGGATGGGATTGTTTCCACATGCTCCAACTCGGGAGGAATTTCATGTATTCACGAGAATGGGATTGTTGCCACATGCTCCATTCTTGGTGAATTAAGTGAGAGAGTATCCAACACTTATAAATGGCTCTATCTTTTATAAGATGTCAGCGCATAATTTTTTTCGGTTTTTACAATTTTAACCTCAAATGAAAACCCACCATCAACATTAAGTCCCCTGCCTAGCATATAATGGTTACACTATTGTGGGGTAGGCATGAGATGGTGGCATATTGATATACCGAAATGACCAAGCTAAAGTGAATACATATTTACTGGGATAGTTTCACATCGTCGGGCGTTGCCTCGAACCGATTGGTCCGATTAAGGATGCGAAGGAAACAGGACTTGATCCGGTGAGTCGCTTTGGTTCCTCTTGCATATATCTCGACCTCGGTCCCTTCTTCATGTGTACTTCTTTTATCATACACGTCTTCCTTCGGTATATCGATAAGCCTTGTTGATTGTTATCCCGAATTAGCGACCTTCATAGGTGGCAAGTAAAGACTTCTTTTCCTCCGGGATTCTATCGACTTGTGAGATTATAAAGAATCATCTCTCATGGTCGTTTATTCTTCATCTCGGTATTGCTCGATCTTCGATTGGTGATCGATTGATTTTTTTTTGATTATTTTTTTTTGTGCGCTCATAACCTCCTCTCCTTTGTAGTTTATCATGGAAGCGGCGGACGATCATTCTGTTGCTTCCCCAGAAAGAAGTTTCGAAGTTGACAAGCCCGAAAACCGTGCACACGAAGATGTAATGGCTAAGATCGATCTTCCACTTCGCGAAGTCGGCCGTGCTATACGGGGATGTCTATTTCACACCTTCGTATTGCCGGAGGACGTATCTCAGTGCACTTTCACTGCGATTGACATGGAGGAGCGGTGGAGGCGCGAGGAAACGCTGCAGACACTAGTAAGCGCAAGGGCGAGAGAGATTTGCAGCGCATGGTTGAAGAGGCGGAGAGTTGAGCATAAACGATCTCCGAATAAAGGCAAGTGTGATTACCCGGTCCAGACGGCGTGATAATTCTTGATTCCGATACAGACGAACTCGAACATTTGAAAGCAATCTGTGCCCCCTAATATTGATGTGCCTTTTGATACTCCCGCCGATAATGTTGGGATGGAGCGCGATGTCTTTGGGAGATGCCCGATGCGAAGGCGAGGGAGATCCGAAGAGGGGAGCATCAACAGGTGATGGAGAAGAACCCAACGGCGGTGCGCAAAGCGAGGTCGACCCTCTTGGCGACTAAAACCTCTTTTTTCTTTTTCTTCTTTTCAAGTATATTTTGTACACTCGAACATCTTCCTTGTACTCGGTGGCGGTTGGGTTCAAGGTTTTTCTTCCATTTGATTGTTTGAATAAAGTTTTTTTTTTTTTTTATAACCCTTTGCCAAGAGTGCAACTGAATCTTCTCGGGCGCAAGGGTGTGCCCTCACACGTAATTCTTTGTGATAAAAGAAGTAATGCCATAATGGAATACTTACGGACCTGTGTTCCTGATGCAAGATCTTCCTGGCCTTGCTGGGGCAGATGTCTCAAATCATTTTCCTTTTGTGCACATGTTCTATTTCCTTCTTCCCGTGAGATGTTTGCTTATGGTTTCCTTTCTTGCTCCAGGTGGATTGATTTAGGTGACTCGGGACTTTGTGTGAGTAAAGAGGTTCTCAGATGGAAATAGTGTTTCAACTAAATTGAAAATTGAAAATTGAAACCCTAACTATGAATGCAAGTATTGCAATTATTTTCTGGGAGAATTACAAATGTGACATGAAATTGTAAAAGGAAACACGCTGGAAAAAATAGCACAGCGTTTTCAAAGGGTGGAGGATCTTTGGAAAGTGGTAGCACGGGCGTCTTAAGTTCGGTAGGGTTTGAGCCATTTTGAGTGAATTGTTATGCCTTCTAGTTTATCAGCGTTGATGAGCTTGCAGTAGCCGCCTAGGATAACATCTGCTACCATGTACGGTTCATCTTCTCTTTCGGTGGGTGAGTCAGGTGGAGTGGTCATTTTCACCGTCATGCTCCCGACTTTGAATGTAGCCGTCTTCGTCACCAGATCTCCAATCCCAAACGGGTTTGAACGTGCAAATACTTGGACCTTCGTCTTATCATCTTTGACCAAGATAGCCTCTACACTCTTGATAAAACGTTTGAAAGGGCCGGCTTCCCATTCACATCTCTTAGTCGGGGTTGGTTCGTTGGTTGGAGTCAGTCCCCAGGACTTGTCAGAACGAGGGGAGGTAGGTTGTAAAGAAGGTTGCGTGGAGAGACTTACTTGAGATCGGAACTTTTCAATGTATCTTGTGAGCTCTCTCCAGGAAGTTGTGTCACATTGGTAAGTTCTTTGGTGCGGCAATAGACAGCCATCGGGAGGTCCGGAAGGCGTGTTGGAGATTCTTCGGAGTATCGAAACCGGCAGAGGACAGACTCCTAGTATTGCTTTGTTGTCATGCATCCAAGAACGTCCTAGGATCATGTCGTAGTTGGGATGATCTTTGACTATGTAGAACTTTTCTTGCGTCGAGGCATCACCCAATTTGACTTCAAGATCGATGTATCCATATGCATCTCCGGGCTCTCCGTTGAATCTTTAACCACAGTCGGGTGACGAGTAGCTTCCTGCTTCGAAATCTTTGCCGCTCTCAAGGTCTTGACGGTAATGATGTTAAATTCGGAAGTCGTATCAATCAACGCGTTATCGAACTCAGCGTCTCTCAAATGAGTGACAGTTAGGAGTCCCCAGTTTCCATTGCTCACGTCCTTCAGGAAAGACTGGGGTTCCTGGACTGCTACTGGATACAAACGCCTACCCGACACAACGTGGTTGAGGGCCGCAAATATATCTTGACGCTGTCCTTTGGAGAAGTACAAGATTTCACATATGTGCTCCATCATAGATTGTACGGTCTTGCGAACAGAATCCCCGAGAAATCATGCGGTTCCCGATAGGTAGAGGGTCTCTATGAACACCTTCGTTTCCAAGTTGGAGTTCCCTGTCTCTACCTTTTCCCCGAATATTTGTTTCAACCTCGTTGCAATCTTTGGTTGGATGATGGGCGAACCTGTGGTAGCAACAATATGGGATCTGCCATTTCTTCCTCGGTTGGAGGACGTCGATAGGGGCGGCTTTACGGCGTCGTCTTGGATCCACGCTTCCAAGAGCTCTATCACTTCATTCATGGGAAAAGGAAAACCCGTGTCTTTAGTGTTTTGTGCGGGAGTTTTTGTCTTTCCTTTTCGATATGAAGTCTTGTGTGCTCGGGATGTCCGCTTGGTTTGTTGTTCCGTCACCGGAGCTTTCCTTTTCTCTCCTCCGCCCACTACGCTCACGAAGGACCGGTGTTGTATTGCTTGTTCGTGAGGCGCCCGCTCCTCGACTTTCACGTGAATCTTCACTTGAACGACTACGGTTCTTTCTAGCAATCTTTGGTGCGATTGTTCTTTGAACGCTTGGCGACTTCATGGAGTTCGAGAGAACGTTTGAAAGCCCTGATTCTCTAACGAGAGCGCGGTATATGGGTATCATCCCGTTGATGCACAACTCCACCAATTGTCGTTCGGTGACGTTCGGGTCATGACAATCCAGCGCTTGAGTTCTGAACCTTTTGACTAAGTCGTTAGGATGCTCGTTGTTCCGCTGAAGAATTCTTCCTAGATTTGAAAAGGGATTTGTTCGGACACGAAGAAATACTTTCGTAGAAAGCACCGACCATCTCGCTCCGAGTTGGATATCTTTGTTAGGAGCGCGATGTTGTTGTACAGATGTACGCCCTCCCCGTAAGTGATTTCGAGAATTCTTTGGGTGAGAAAATGATTGTATTCATGTTCCCCCAAGGATTCCAAGAATCGAGAGACATGTTCACGAGCATTACCGGACCGTCGTAGAGGGAGGCGGGGAGAGGTGTAACCTCTTGGAAGAGGGATTTGTTGCATATCTTGAGGGTATGGAGGTTGGTGTTGGTGTGCATCCATCGATTTCCTTTGCCTCGGCTTTGAAGGAGTCGTTCTAGATCCTCACGTGTGATGAAGTTGGGTGTCTGGTCCCTTTCTCTTGAACATTCGGGAGCAACACGAGCTTCTTCACTCATGTGGGTCCGAGTGGAAACGCCTTTGCTCGGGTGAATTGAAGGCATTTCTTGTTGGCTCCAAAGATTGACGTGAATCTTGCGGCAATCGTTCAGTCAAGGTCTTGAGGAAAGTGAGTACCTCTTTCTGAGTTGCGGTCATATCTGTTTGAGTCTTAGCAAGAACTTCCTGTTTCTCCATCAAGTCTGCAATGGTAATAGACGGTGGTCCTCCTCTTGTTCCTCGGCTCCTCGCCCGATGAGGGAGTGAAAGTTGTTGCTCGGTGACCACTTTGGAGGCGTTACACTTGAGGAGATGCCGGGATTTGAGGCGCTCTGGATCTCGGTGATAGGAGGCGTTACACCTACGGGGATGTCCCTGCTCCGCTAGTGTTGGTGATAGAGGTAACGGCTCCTCGAGATGTGTTGGCTACGGTAGCTCCACTGACAGGTACTTCGACACCAGGAATGTTATCCACGCTAGCCCCATCAGAATTGATTGCTGATCCAGACCTTAATTCCACCATCTTAAAATGAATTGTTGGTTGAATTGATTCTAAGATCTACCCTTTTTGAAATTGATAAAATTGAATCGGATTTGGAAGAAATTGACTTTACAACCGAGAGATTAATCTCCCACTGTGGTCGCCAATTGTTTATGGGTGAAAACTACTCCTGCGAGAATTTGGTAATTTGGGGTGTGGATGAGGAATGAATTTAAACCTTAAACAAATGCACTTTGCGTGGTGAGTGCTTGTAGATTCGAGAGATCAATTCGTGCAAGTCCGGCCTAAACCAAGAAATGGCCGTTCAGGACTTGTTTCGGTCACAAAGTGAAGGAGATGGGGTTGATCTTTGGGAGGGAGCGAAGAAGGTGTTGAGATTGTAAAAGATTTGCTTATGACTTGCAACGGGAAAGTGAACAAGCTTGCGGTTGGTGTAAGCGTGCTCGGGGTGTTCTCTTGTTGTTTTTCTATGTTTTTCCCTTGTTGTTTGGAAATAGGCGGAGAACCTATTTATACAAGTCAACGACTCTTATTCACGTCTCTCGTGGGAAGTGGAGGAAGTGGAGTGATGGAGTAGTGGAGTTGTGCGTCGGTGCCACACGACCGGTCTTTCCCACTTCTCTGTTCATCTCTAACCGTCCATGACTTCCTAACACGTTCTTGTGATGGCGCGTTGCACGCCGCACGCCTGTAAACCGCCGAGACCAATACCCGGTATGTATCCCCCGGTTTGTGACATGATTGATGTTCGGAATGTGTGGATCATGGATCCACGAAAGATAGCATGTAATCTTTGAATTGAATAACTGCGTTATTGAAGTCGATACTTGTGAAGTATCGTGTGTATTTTATGCGATCTTTGCATCATGGTGTGGTAAAGTGATGGGTAATGACACCTTACTAACCAATTAACTCGACTGTGGCTGTATAACCAAGCTGGTGAAGTTGGACGGATGAGATGATCTTTGAGACACCCATCTCTGCGGCCAGTTAATGAATTAGAGTTTTCAAGAGTGCGCAAGTATCACTCTTGACTTGGTCGAAATCAAGCATGGGAAGGGCTTTGGAGAGGACCGACCGGGCGTGCGTGTAGGTAGCATGCCGGTTTACACGTCCATATCTCACTATCCCATGAAGGTGCGATCTAGGCCACTCAATTTGACCGGCAAAGAGGAGTGGTTGAGATCGATTTTGCAATAGGAATTTGATGCCGCAAAAGCCGCGCACCATGCTTTTTTCGGCGGGTGTTCCAAGACGACCTAACTTGGTCGGTCTTGGCCGGTTGGTTTGACGTGAAGATGGTAGGATGGTGTTCACGCCTACACCTGATTATCCCATGAAAACGTGATCTCAACCACTCAAATCGTCCGGCGAAGTTGAGCGGTCGAGATTAGTTTGCGGTTTGGGAGGTTTGACCACACAAGTTTGGACGTGCGTTTTGGGATGGTCAGGCATGATATGCCTTGGCCGATCAAGTGAGGGGATAGACGGGCCCACGGTGGTCATCTTTGGTATGACCAGGACCTGCTTAATCTAATTTGTGACCCTCCATTCGTGGGGAGAAGATGGACGCTCGTGATGGCTTGAAACCCTAATTTTGGCTTTCATAGCCGTGTGACCATGCTCCCTTTGGGCGTACGAGGTGGGACGACCAACCATGGTTGGTCCCTGACCGATTGGTCAAATACGTAGGCGGGCCCACGGTGATCGTGTTGACATGCTCACGGGCCCTTTGAGTCTACATCTACACCCTCCATCTATACCTGCGAAGATGGATGGTTGAGACTGTTTTGCGACACATGTAATATTCCGCAAACCCTAATTTAGTGTTTTCCGTCCATAATGCTTGGTATGAACGTTTTTTGGCAAGCTAGGCCAATGGCCGACCGTGCGGGTTCCGCATTGGTTGGCGATGGATATTCCATACCTGCGTGGGGTGATGGAATTGATCCGGGTCATCCAATCATGCTTATGGAGTTGGATGATCTGCGATCATATCCGGACCGATACGGTCAATCAGGATGCTCAATCGGGCTAGTATAACACACCGAGAGAGGGCTCAATCGGGCTAGTATAACACACCGAGAGTCGGCTGTACGGGTATTTCGTACATGGTTTCATTATAGTGCTTGGAGGTTCGTGTTACTCTGAAGAGTAACACTCGGTCGTCATGCCACACCGATAATGAGTCTTTGGAAATACAAGGATGATTAGAAATTCACAGGATGGGATTGTTGCCACATGCTCCAACTGGAGGAATTTCATGTATTCACAGAATGGGATTGTTGCCACATGCTCCATTCTTGGTGAATTAAGTGAGAGAGTATCCAACACTTATAAATGGCTCTATCTTTTACAAGATGTCAGCGCATAATTTTTTCCGGTTTTTACAATTTTAACCTCAAATGAAAACCCACCATCAACAATGATAAAGAGATATTGCTCCAACCACTACAGGTAATTATCAACAACAATTTCCTCCCTTAACTAAAGCTCCTAATCCTTATTCAAAGTTTAGAGGAGACAAGGGTAATAAGTGCAATTAAACTGGCCATACTTTTAGTGATTGCTGCAAGTTTCATGCTTATATTGATGAAACTCATGAAGAAACACAAGAAGAGGATGCACTGGGGGATGATGAAATGAATTATCTACATGCACATGAGTCTTATGATGCAGATTTTCTTGGAGTTATTCGACCCATATTAATTACTGAGCCATGTGTTACTCAAAGACATAATATTTTCAAGTCTCATTATGTTATTGGAGAGAAGTTTTGTAGCATGATTATTGACAGTGGGAGTACAAAAAATTATGTGTCTGCAAGGTTAGTTGAGAACCTTGGTTTACCTGTTACTGCTCATCCAAATCCATATTCAGTTGGTTGGATAAACAGTTCTTCAACTCAGAAAATCACTCATCAGTGTTAAGTAAAGTTTTCTTTCCATGGATATGAGGATTATCCTTTATGTGATGTTATTAATATGAGTGATGCAAGCTTACTTTTGGGGAGACTATGAAAATATGACATATGTGTTGTTCATAACTGCTATGAGAATACTTATACTTTTGTTCATGGAGGTTTTACTAAGGTTTTGTGTCCTCTACAACTTCTACTTCAGTCTAGGAACCAGCAGATAAGAATTCAACTTCCTTTGATACCATTATTCATTCTTTAAAACAAACTCATTCTCTGAGTTCTCATGAAGTTGCTAAGCTAATGGTGGAGATTCTAGACAAGGTACAACCATTACTATCTTCTTTTAGTGAATTATTTCCATATGAAATACTTTACCTCCTCTGAGAGATTGTACAACATCAGATAGATTAAGCCCTATAGAGCATGAGATATTACAAGGACATGTTGATGATTCGTTACAAAAAGGTTTGATTAGATTAAGTAAAAGTCCATGTGCTAATCCAGCCTTTTTCGTAGACAAGAAAGATGGTGGACATCGTATGTGCATAGACTGTAAAGCTTTGAATAAAGTTACTATACCATATAGGTTTCCTATACCACGAGTTGATGACATGATTGATATTCTTTCTGTTGATAAAGTGTTTACAAAGCTTGATTTATGTAGTGGATATCATCAAATACGTATTCGTGAAGGTGATGAGTGGAAGACAACATTCAATACAAAAGAAGGTTTATATGAATGGTTAGTAATGCCTTTTGGTCTATCTAATGCACCTAGCACTTTTATGCGTCTCATGAACCAAGTTTTGCAACCTTTTCTTGGAAAGTTTATCTTTGTTTATTTTGATGACGTATTAATCTTTAGCAACACAGAAGAAGAACATATAACACATTTATCTCAGGTGTTAAAAGTTTTACAAGAAAATGTTTTGTATGTGAACTTGAAGAAGTGCACTTTCTTTACAAACAGGGTCACTTTCTTAGGATATGTTGTGTCAGATAATGGTATTTCTGTGGATGATTCTAAGATTAAAGCAATCTTTGATCTTAAAAACCAATCACTCCTATTTTGGTGATTTGATGGTGGATTTGGTTGCAAAATTCACAAATCGGAGGAATTTATAATCCAGTGGGAGTAAAAATCCCGGGATTTATGCAAATCCCTCGTGTGTTTGGTAACTCAGTTAAGATACTTAGGATTCTTAAAATTTTCTTGTTTTAGATTTGTGTACTATTTGGCATTACCCTCGGAATATTAAAATTGTGTATACAAATTCCTTGATAAGTTTCCCAGCTAAGAAATTTATCTCTTTGGTGAGAGTTAGACTTGCAATGAGGTCATTTCCATAGTTTAAAGTTGCGCATTATTGTTAGCTCAAGTACATTCTATTAAAAGAATTATTACCAAAGATAACTTCAAACTACTAAGAATATACAATGCGTACAAAGAAGCAGTTGTCTGGAAGAAGATCTGAAATCTTGAATCTCAAGGTAGATGAATTCTTAAAAAGAACTTAAAACTTTCCATACAAAGGAATTAGTTAAGAAAAAATAATTCTTAAGCGTGTAAAAAGTTTTCCTTGAAAATCAAAGAAGATTGAATGAGTCCAAAGCCAATAGTTTATTAGGTTGACCTGTTTATCTTTTAAGTCCATGAACTCAACGGATGATTTCGTGAACTCAGAAGAGAAAAAATAGAATTCAGAATCTTTATAGGTTCGAGAACTCAAACACAAATAAAGGTAGGAAACATTCAAGCCTTTAGGTTCGCGAACTCAAAAGGATAGGTTTGCGAACTCAAATGCTCAAAAAGTCGTAGGAAAACTTTGCCTGTACTAGGTTCACAAACTCACCCTTTTAGGTTCACAAACTCAAATCAAGTTAAGCCTTAAGAGAAATTTTCTTCACTAGGTTCGAAACTTAAATGCAAAAAGGTATCAGAAGAAAGTTATATACAATAGGTGAACTTACTTATTCAGGTTTGCGAACATAATTGACTTATTGACTTTAGTTTTTGAGAAATTTTTTATTGTTTGCATATGAATAGTTTTTTTGCATATAAAATTTCATGTAAGTATATGAATACATTTACTATTCGTAGTGCTACTAATCTAATTGCCAAAATGTGTCTCACGTGTGAAAAATACAATGTGTCATTATACAAACTTTTGTTTTTGTTTATGAATATCTTTTTACATAAACTTTTTCTAGTACAATATGATTTATTCTATTTTTTGTATGAATATTTTTCGCATATAATATCATTATGAAATTGGACATTTTGTAACCATTTTAAAGAAATAAATTCATTCATTTTAAATAATTCATATAAAAAATAAATACCGATTTGAAATGCTAATAATTTTCTCTAAAATCAAGAAACAAAGATATAAAAATATACTTTTTTTATATTAGATATAGGTAAATATTTATAAGAGGGTAAAAGTAGAGTGTTGTTATGTGGAAAGTCATACTTTAAAAGTTGTGTGTGCAAACACTAGTTTTTTTTTTATAAAAAAAAAAAAATCATCCCTAGCGTGCTGGGGACACAAAAAGCCCAATTTCGAAGTCCGCCTAGAGCCTCCCAGAACCATGAGACGGCCCTGCTGTTGTGTTTCTTCTTAGATCGAGAAACACAGATCCGCGCCAGGGACCCTTCGGATTGGTCATCAACCGCCGACTTCAGAAAAGAATTACATGAATCCCACTAATCAAAACTTAGCTACCACATTTGCAGATTGTTTTTTGCTATTTGGTGGTCCACTTGAGGCTAGCATGTATTTGTTAAGTACGGGTGAAAACTCTCAAAGCCTTGGGTCGGAAAAGGTCATTCCTGGCCTTTGTTATGGTGCTAGAAACCGGTTGGATGAAGCTGCAGGCTTGAAAATGCGGGGGGTACAACAACCACACCCAACAATTCGTTTTGGCAATTTGAGAGGACTTACTTCAATATACTTTCTAGAGAATCAACTAGACAGTCAGACTCAATCTAGAGAAAAATTATATCAAGGAGTTTATATCTCTAACTCTTAATTCAATCTGCAATCAACAAATAGAAATCTGCGAGCCCGATTGAATATAAGAAGAGTAACTTGAATGGTACCAAATACCAATGTTCAAGTGTCAATCAATTTAAATCAACAACCAAAGGTTGGATTATCTAATTGATTGATCTTAACGCACAACCTGTGATATTTCAATTATATAACAAAATATAATGCGGAAAAGAAATAACACAGACACCAGAATTTTGTTAACGAGGAAAACCGCAAATGCAAAAAGAAACCGGGACCTAGTCCAGTTTGAACACCACACTGTATTAAGCCGCTACAGACACTAGCCTACTACCAATGAACTTGGACTGGACCGTAGTTGAACCCTAATCAATCTCACACCGATTCAAGGTACAATTGCGTTCCTACCGTCTCGATCCCAAAGAAGATACTACGCACTTGATTCCCTTAATGATCTCACCCAAAACCAAGAGTTGCTACGACCCAAAGTCGAAGACTTGATAAACAAACTGTCTTACAGAAAAGTCTATAAAATGAATAAATGTCTCCCACGAAATACCCAAGAGTTTTTGTTCGTCTTTTGATAAATCAAGGTGAACATGAACCAATTGATAACTTAGGACTTATATTCCCGAAGAACGACCTAGTATTATCAATCACCTCACAATAATCCAAATCGTATGATGGCGAAACTAGATATTGTGGAATCACAAACGGTGAGACGAAGGTGTTTGTAATTACTTTTTATCTTGCCTATCGGAGATTAATCTCGAGCAAATCTTACAGAAGATAGTTATCAAACGATAGAATCGAGCAAGATCAGAACACGCAACTACAAAGAAAATAGTTGGGTCTGGCTTCACAATCCCAATGAAGTCTTTGAAGTCGTTAACCGACAAGGTCTCGGTAGAAACCTAAGGTTAAAGGAGAATCGACTCTAGTTGATGCAACTAGTAACACGCAGGAGGTGTGGAGATTATGTTTCCCAGTTGCTAGAGTTATCCTTTATATAGTATTCAAATCATAGTTTGCAATCCAAGTTACCTTGGTAACAAAGCATTCAATATTCACCGTTAGATGAAAAACCTGATTCAACCAAGCTAATATCTTTCAACCGTTAGATCGAACTTAGCTTGTTACATGCAAATGAAATGTACCCTCATTTAGGTTTATGTAACCGTACCTAAATGTGTACACCATATGATTACTCTCATATCAACCTTATTCATCTTAACCATAACTAGTTCAAATGACTCAAATGAAACTAGTTAAAGAGTCGTTCAATTGCTATATTCTCATAGAAGTATACAAGAACACAATTAAAGCAAAATCGGTTTGATTCACTCGAATCAATTCATGAACATTATAGCCATGGCTTGCAAAGATTGCATTCCTTATTTTATAAATGTTTAAGTTCTTGTACACAACCGATTTTTAGAAAGTAACCAACTCAAGTATGCAAACGTGTACGCATACTTAAGTAATAGGACCAAGTTTGGTTACGCCAAGATGCTGCGACGCGACTGGTGCGCATACCAATTTAAATTCCAAACTCCAAAGCAGAAATTCACGGATGTGAGACTTCTGCCAGTATGCGTACATGTGCGCATACTTGCCAAGACATCCAACAACCGCCAGTACGCGTACGGGTACGCATACTTCAGGCTTCCGGTTTTGGACTTATACACAAATGTGAGAACACACTATGTTTGTATCCAAACATGGTTACATGATTCTAAACTCTTTATTTCAATCATTGAAACTTTCTTAGAGGATGACAATAGCCGTTTTCACACACTATTAGCATCAAAGCAATTTTCAAGATACTGAAATAATTATAACGAAACATTCCAAGTCTACACCAAATGATTGTATCACACAAACCATGTAAGATGTTATTCGGTAATTTTCACATGACATAATATGAACTTGGTCAAAGCGAAATCTTGCCAACACATATTTCGAGAAATATGTAAGCGAGATAAACTCAGCTCGAAATCTCAAATGTCTATAATAGAAAACTATATCGTAATACGACTTATGTCTCAATATAGGATATAAAGTAGAAATAGACTTTCCAAGTGATAGATGAGTTTCAGTCTCCACATACCTTTTGCTGATGAAGTTCCACAAGCTCCCCTTAGTAGTTCTTCGTCTGCAAATGATGAACGCCGTGAAGTCTAATGCTCAACTACACAAGCTATGTCCTAGTCTGAGACATCTATAAATAGGCTAGAAATCAAGACTTATAGTTTTGATCACTAACATTGACAAACATGCTTGAGATAGAAACGCATGCGATTTCGACCGAGTAGTGTTCTAACAAGGCTTAGTAAAGAAATTGATTCTTAAACCTTAGGATTTTAGATTCTTTGTTGGGAATGCTGGTTGGCAGATGGATCAACTAAGGGAGGAGATTGATTCGAGTTTCTATATTTTAGCTGCAACTAGTCCTAATCTGATATGGGAGAGTTTGTCAAGTTCCTCATCAGAAGGTTTGTGGGAAGAAATTTATCAGCTAATGGGAGGCTGATAGGCATAAATTAGTAAAAAACCTAAGTGAAATAGTTAATTATATATGCGTATAAAAAGAAACACATTTTACTATCATTAACTATTTCTCCTTCAATGCTTGTTTATATAATTGTACATAATTAAAGAACCACACTTTACTGTGAATTTAAACCAAGATATGATGGTTGAGAGTTGAGATTTTTTAGAGTGCATTGGTTTTTTCTATTGTTGTTTCGGAATTGAAAGCGGTGTCAGGTTTAATTGAAACCTTTTGTTTTACTTCTCTTTTGGTTGTTATTGTTTGCACCCTATGTAAAATAGACGGAAAGCCCGTTTAGCCTGTGAAGGAAGATTTCAGAAGTTTTCACATATCTTGTTGCCAAAGTTGCTTGCATAAGAAATTTATCAGAATTAGGAAATTCGTAAACTATATAAATACATGTATCATAAATCCAAAGAAGATAAGGAATGTCTTGTTGCCATAGTTGCTTGCATATGAAGTTTTTCAGAATTAAGAAATACATAAACTATATAAATACATGTATCATAAATCCTAAGAAGATAAGGAATTCTAGGTTAGCTAACCATACAACAATTATTGCAATCCTCATACCAATACAATATCTCTTCATACGGGTTTCATCCGTGGACGTAGGCATCACTCGCTAAACCACGTTAAATTCGTGTTACCTCTTTTATCTTCAATGCGTTTTCTAACCCTAATTTACATCATCATCATCAAATCAATCGTGTTTTGTGCCTAAAAGTAATTTTGGGTACAAACAGTTATGTTTTTTTAACGCTTAAAATTGCATAAAGCTATTAAAGGTGTGACATGGCTATTGCAACATTTTCTACAGCTTGCCGAGACAAGCTATGAATGCCTATAATAACCCTAGTTCGAACAAAGAGAAACAAACTCTTGCCAAGTTGTCTTTCTTCATCCATGACAAACTGCTTAGGAATTTGCTAGGTTGTTTTTTTTTCTTACTCGATTGGTTTGTCTGGATCTGAGTCACTTAGATCTAACTCATTACGTATGAATCTGACTCGGTATGTGTGACTCAAAATAATTGAGTTATAGATTATTTTTTTTGAATTCAGTCAAATATGTGCTCAGCGAGTCAGGTACAAAATGATACCTACTCCAATAGTCCGAGTCAGAACCAAGTCAGATCTTGAGTTAGACAGTAAAATGAAAAAAACAAACGATCTGACTCGTACCCCGATCAGCTTCAGATCGCGAGCCAGACCCAAACAAACAAAGTGTAAGGCCTGGGAAAATGAAAACCAATTGGGCAGCCCTTATCAAATACTGGCATGTGGGTAAAAACATGTTATTCTCACCGACTGATTTTTGCTTCCGAAGATACAGCTGGTTATACAGAGAAGTACACGCTTAGGCGGGAAAGACAGTATTTTTATATTCTATATCGGAAATTCCTAAATTCGTCCCATAATCCTTCGCCGTGATTCCCAAGTCTCTTTGTTTCTCTCACTCCGAACCCTAAAAAACCTGTAATTCTTTTCCTACTCTACTACCGAGTCTCTTTGAGTTTCCTAATCACTACTTCTATTCTTCCCTATAAAAATTCTCTGGTATTTTTTTTTCTCATCACAATTCACAACACAAAGAATTCTCTCTTCTTTGTTCTTCTTTTAAAAAACCCCCAAATCGATAGCGATGTCGTTGGATCCTGATGAATACGCTGATCTCTGTGCTGATATAAATTATTACAATATATATTCTTGATCCATTCTAATGATGAGTTTTAGTTTTGATTATTTTGTAATTTAGTTTTGATTGTTTTGTAATAATTGATTAGACCTAGTTGATTGTATTGTGCAACTCCTCTCAGGAAAGCCTTGAATAGTTTAAAGCTAAGCAACATTGCTTGACATCCAAATTTAGTTCACCCGTATTTTCAAACATGATATTAATATTAATCATAGGTATTAATTACTTTTATTCAAAAATGAATTTTCTTGAAGATATACAGTAAAACTTCGTTAAATCAATTTGTGATAAATTAATAATTTCGCTAAGATAATATTTTTTGCCAGTCCCGACTTGGGCCAGTGTGTTAAATTAATAACCCCGCTAAATTTATAAGATAATAAAAATTTTAAGTTTTCAATAGGGCCCAACTAAGATATAAATTACTAATCAATGTGATAACATTATATTACGGTGCTTATTAAAATAGGCATATTCTTCGGTTATTTGTTTTTGTTCACATTAATAATACATTGGATAATTTTGTGTACTGCCTTGAGAAATTCTGAAATGTGTTTTCTTTTTCGTATTTTAATTTTAGCATTAAAGTATATACATTCATATACATAATATGCCATAAAATAATTAGAAAATAATTTGAATTGAAAATAAAATCTCTATATATTTGATATTATGCGCTTATTTAGAAATTTAAAGTTAAATTTGGTATGTTTCGATATAATAATAACTCATTAATTCAATGGTTTAGGTTTAGGTTGTCAGTTTCTAAAAACCGACATATCTGGGTTCAGTTTCGGTTTTCGCCCAAAACCGAACCGAATAAACCGAAGAAACCGAATCCTAGATAACTAGTCCTAACCACATATTTCTTAAGCTAATCACAGCCATAGCTTTTAGGTTAATTAGTTTCCTTCCTCTTATTCAGTCGTCTTTTGTTCTCTCTTTTCTCTTCTACACAGTGAAGGAGACTGAGGCGATTTACGACAGCCACCACTTTCAACTCCACCACTCCATCACATCAGGAACATCACCACCACCTTCTTCTTCTTCTTCTTCTTCTCCGGTCTTATTTTTCTTCTTCAAGTTTAATCGAGCAACAAACATCACCGGGTAGTTACTTCCGGATGCTATAAAGGTATTGCATGTATCATTTTATCTCATTTATTTCTTTGATTTCAATATTATAAGCGTTAGATTTGAATCGTTATCAAAATTATGAGTTATATTTGATGTTACAAATATGAAATTTAGGGTTTTGTGATACTAAAAATTAGGGTTATTTAGGTTGATTTGAAGTGAAAAGGGGATTAGGGAAAAACAATTGGGTGAATATACTGTTAAATTTATTCTATTGAGTGGATGATTTTCTTTTATGTGATTTCCTTTGGTTCAAGAAGGAGACTGGATTGAATTTTTATTCTTAAATTGTGTATTGTTGGAATGAGATTTGTGTTGATGTATGGCATAATATTAATGGGTTCTAAGTTAAATGTGGAATATGAACTATACATATGTGTGGGTGACTAAAATTATACATATTTGGGAACTAAAAAGGAAATGAAAAACATATTATCACATTTGTTTGCTTGCTGGAAATTGACAAGATGATTATCTTTATTCAGGTAAAGATATGGGAGGAGGCAATCCTATCTGCTCACTTTAATCTCATTTGTTGTATGCTAATTACTACTAGTTCCTGTACTGTGTTATACTATTAATCGCTTGCTCTATTGATTTTTGTTTGTTTTAGTTTGGTTATATTTACCTTATTTTGTGTTGTTGAACAGAGTTGTAGTTTGATAATGCGAGGATCTAAATCAACACCTACTGCCTCTGTTTCCTCTAATAAACGGCAACCTCGACCTCCAGCTAATACAAGTTCAGTTGGAGATGCAAGTACAGCTGGAGATGCAAATGTAGCTGGAGATGCAAGTTCAGCTAGTACAGAAGTGGCAGAACCACAAAGAAAAAAACGTAAAACTCCTGGAGATGCAACTGAAGATGGCACGGAAGTGACAGATGGTTACGGTAACTTTTAGTCAAGATGCATGTAGAAAGGCATTGGTTCTATTTGTGATTATAGATGAGCAGCCGTTTAGAGTGGTTGAAGGAGAAGGGTTCAAGGAATTTTGCAGAGTACTTGAATCCAGATTCATGATCCCATATCGTATGACCATTTCGCGCGATGTAATGGTTTTGTATGATGCTGAAAAGGAAAAGATAAAGAATTACTTCAAGGAAAACAAAGTGAGAGTTTGTCTCACGACTGACACATGGACCTCAAACGCCCAGAATAAAAGCTACATGGTGGTAAATGCCCATTTCATCGATAAAGATTGGAAGCTGTACAAACTGGTAATTAACTTCTTTCAAATTTTAGGTTATTCAGGTGAGGTGATAGGGAAGATATTAGAAGCATGTTTGTTAGAATGGGACCTTCATGGATTTTTTTACTATTACTCTAGATAATGCATCTGCTAATGATTCTGCTATTGATTATCTAATGGAAGATGTTCATGTTAGTGCTAATGATTACGCTGTTGATTATCTAAAGGATTAAGTGTTCATCAAGAATGTTATAATGAATTGTAAGTTTTTGCAAGTTAGATATGCTGCTCATGTTCTTGTACTTGTTGTGAAAGATGGCTTAGAAGAGTATCATATGGCAATTAAGCGAATAAGAGCGGTGGTCAAGTATGCTATGAGTTCACCTGCTAGGGAGTAGAAGTTTATGGAATGTACAGTTCATGAAAAGATTGATACCAAAAAGGGTTTAGTTCTAGATGTCGATACCAGGTGGAATTCAATCTACATGATGTTGGAAGCAGCTTGTATATACCAGAAAGCTTTTGAGAGGCTAGCAGTGGATGATAAGGTTTTCAAAAAAAGGTTTTGTTTCAAAGAAAGATCCATTTCTCCTGTATTTTCTTGTTCCACTTCTACTGCTGGTGGTGATGTTGATATGCAAGAATCTGGTACCTCTGCAACTGATAAGAATTCTTTAGGAAATCAAAAGAACAACAAGAAGAAATCTCCTCCTCCGCCTCCTGTTCATGCTCCATATATGGAAGATTGGGCCCATGCAAGATCATTTGGTAAATTTCTGAAGGTATTCTATGATTATACTGTGAAGTTTTCTTAATCTACTCGTGTTACTTCACATGAGTTCTTATTTAACCTTAGTGTCATTCATAGAACAATAGACACATGGATAAAAAGTTCAGACCCTTTTCTCTCTGGTATGGGCCTTAAAATGCTTGATAAGTATTGGGGAAAATATGAGAAAATGAACTCTCTCATGTTCATTGTTGTTTTGCTTGATCCGCGTGAGAAACAAAAAGGTTTGAATTTTATTCTTGATAAGCTATGTATCACGGGTCCGTCATTACGTCTTCACTTATCTACTTATGTGGTAGCTGATTTTAAAGATCTTTTCGAAGAATACAAGTGTCTCTACTCAAGTGATGAAAATGTCTCAAGCATAGCAAGTATTAGTGATGACGTTACTCAAAACTGGAGTTATTGATGATGAAGATTCGCCTATGCTAGTCTTATAGCGAGAGAGATAGAGAAGATGAGGAAGATGGCGATGTTGAGGGAAATATGAGTTGGAGATATATTTAGAGGAGAAACGCGAACCAAGGATTAGCCCTACTGGTGTTCGGTTTGATATCTTAGGTTGGTGGAAGATTAATTTTACAAGGTTTAAAGTGTTATCACGCATGGCAAGAGATATACTAGCCATACCAGTCTCTTCTGTTGCCTCTGAATCAGCCTTTAGTCTTTTGGAAGCGCGTTATTGATCCATTTCGAAGCTCATTGAAGCCTAAGACAGTTGAGGCGTTGATTTGCATGCAAAGCTGGTTACGGACACCGGTTGATCTTGATCCAAACACCTTAGGTACTGATGATGCCGAAGAAGTTGACTCAGGTATATTTGTGTATTTTTTGGTTTAAGTTCGTAAATTTCTGTTTTGTCATTTACTTTATTGATTGTTTGTCACTTATTCATGTATTCTTCCAGACTTTTTAGGTTCTCTTGCTAAGTCTAAGTTCATCAACATTGAAATAGATGATGAAGAGGATTCTATTGTCTTGTAAGTTCTATGATCTATATTTACTATTCCCGCATTTATATTATATGTCGTAACTCGTAAGAGTTAAAACTATTTAGGTTTAGGTTAACTTAGAACTTAGAAGAAGAAAAGAAGAACAGACTTAAAACTGAATTCTTATTATTGATTATTAACTTGTACAATTGAATCAGTAAAGACTTACATCATATTTATATACAAACAATTCTTGAAGCTGTAGGCTAACGTGTTTCCTAACATAGATTTCCGACATACAAGTCTTTCCAAAGAGAACAAACTCTTAAAGGAGAAACTATCGTGTATAACATTGGGTCATGTTATACACGTATCTCGATATTTGTGCTAACACCCTCCCCAAGCGTAACGGGTTATCCTGAACCGTTAGCTTGGACCTTAAAAGAGAAAAACGATCCTTTGATAGTGGTTTTGTAAATATATCCGCAATTTGATCCTTAGATGATATAAACTCGACATCAAGAAGTTTAAAAGTAACACGATCATTTAACGAAATGATAATCAATCTCAATGTGCTTTGTCCTTGCATGAAATATAGGATTGACAGGTGAGATAAGTAGCACCAAGATTGTCACACCATAGAACAGAGGAGACTGAGTGGATACGAAGTTCGAAAGAAGTGATTTGAATCCACATAATTTCAGCAGTGGCAGTTGCAAGTCCCCTATATTCAGCTTCAGTACTAGAACGAGATACTGTTTTTTGCTTACGAGCACTCCAAGAAATAATATTTCCACCCAAGTAAACACAATAACCACTAGTAGAACGACGATCATCAAGAGAGCCAGCCCAATCAGAATCAGTATACGCACTAAAGGATAACTGTAGAGAGACGGAGATGGTAGAAGAAGTATACCAAAAGTAGGGTGTATTCTTAAGATAACGGAGAATACGCTTTACTAAACTCAATGAAAGACGGTGGGCGCATGCATAAAAAGCTGACATACCTTATTGACAGCATAAGCAAGATCAGGACGAGTAAACGTCAAATATTGTAAAGCTCCAACAATACTACGATACTCAGTGGCATCAGATAATAAGGTACTACGATCAGAGGAGATATCACCAGAAGTACTAAGTGGAGTTTGAATAGGTTTGACACCGTCCATTTTGGCTCGAATAAGAAGATCATGAGCATACCGTTGTTGGGAAAGAAATAATCTCAAGAAGTACGAACTACCTCAATTCCAAGAAAGTAAGACGGTGGACCTAAATCTTTAATTGCAAATTCTTGTCACAAAACAGTAAGAATAGAAGTAATGCCAGTAGAGTTGGAACCTGTAACAATAATATCGTCCATGTATACCAACAAATAAATAGTGCCATGAGGACCATTGTAGATAAATAAAGATGAATCACACTTTGAAGTAACAAACCCGATTTGTAATAGAAAAGTACTGAGCCTGTGGTACCATGCACGAGGAGCTTGTTTGAGCCCATAGAGAGAACGATGCGACTTGCGAGACATGTGTAGGAAACCGAGAATCGACATAACCTGGAGGTTGTTTCATGTACACCTCTTCTTGAAGTTCTCCATGCAAGAAAGCATTGTGTACATCAAGTTGATGAATAGGCCAATTGGAAGACAAAGCTAATGTGAGAATAATACGAATAGTGCATGGTTTAACAACCGGACTGAACGTTTCAGAATAGTCGATTCCCTCTTGCTGATTATAGCCTTTAGCAACCAAGCGAGATTTAAAACGTTGATTTTACCAGTCGGCCTTGCGTTTGATACGAAATACCCATTTACATCCAATAACGTTCATGGAAGGATCAAATGGTACTAATGTCCAGGTACCATTACGAAGTAATGCATTGATCTCATCATCCGAAGAAGCTCGCCAATTTGGATCTTTGTGAGCTTCCGATATACAAGTTGGTTCACGTAAAGAATCACATACCAGCGCATATTTGGAATTGGGTTTAAAAATCCCATCTTTGGCCCTAGTCACCATTGGATGTGGTCCAAGATTAGATGTTGTATGCTCTGCGGAAGTTGAACTTGGAGCTAAGCCTAACACACCAGATGAAGAAGTATTAACTGGTGGAGAACTCGAGCAAGAAGTTGATGCTGACGTGCTAGAAGAAATTGCTGACGAACTGGAATTGGGACCTGCTAACGAAGTCGAAACAGTCTTTGACGTCTTGGCCGAAGTCAAAGTCTTGCACAAAATCAAGTAGCTGGTGGGACGACCACTTCATCCGGAGAAACTCTTGGAATGCTTGGTTGAGACAAATTATCGCGCACTGGATAATTTAGAATGCATCGGTAGAGACGAAACTTGTGCAGGTGAAGACGAAATATCCAAGGCTGGCAAACGGGGCTGTATAATTATATCCGTCTTGAATTACGAGAACCAACTTGGTGTGCTAATTGGTGGTAATGAAGCGAAATCGTGTGAACGAATAATTTGGCCAGGTGGTAATGGCCGATAACGGTGAAAAATTTGTTACCCGAGAAGTGATCGATGCCGTGAAGGTGATATGGAAGCAAAAGGAAAGGTAGTCTCATCAAAAACAACATGACGACTTACATAAATACGACCCGTAGGAATATGAAGACACTTGTAACCCTTTTGAGATGGACTATAACCAATAAACACACAAGGAGAGGAGACAGGATCCATTTTATGAGACCTATACGGACGTAGGTGAGGATAACATAAACAGCCAAATACACGAAGGGAGGTGTAATCCGGTGGAAGACCAAAGAGAACTTCATATGGAGATGAATTATTAATAGAAGTAGAAGGAACACGATTCATCAAATAGCAAGCAGTATAAAACGAATCATACCAATACGAGGATGGTACAGAAGCCATGTTTAAAATTGTAAGACCAGTTTCACGGATATGACGATGACGGCGCTCAACTAAACCATTTTGTTCAGAAGTGTGTGGACATGAAAATCTATGAAAAATACCAAGTTGCTGAAGATGCGGAGTGAGTTTGCGATACTCAAGTGCATTATCAGATTGAAAAATTTTGATTTTACGATTAAATAGATTTTCAACATGCCGTTGAAACAAAAAGAATATAGAAAAGACGTCAGACTTTTGAGACATAGGAAACATCCAAGTAAAACGACTAAACGCATCGATAAAAATGATATAATATCTGTATCCTTCATTAGATAAAATATGAGAAGGTCCCCATACATCGGAGACAATTAAATCTAATGGGTTCAAATAAGTAGTTTTACTAGGATTGAAAGGTAACTTATGACTCCTATGTTCATGACAAGATGAACAAAACTTAATAGTCTGACTTGAAACCGGAAGTGGCGAGAGACGACTTACTGAATCAGATACGCATCATTGGATGTCCCAACCTAGAGTGCCGGTCTTGTAAGCTAGCACGTTCACCTATGCATACTTTAGGAGACCGAGACGAAGCATCAAGTTGATAGAGACCACCCCCTCCTACTGCCGCAAGAAGAACCTTCCCGAGTACATCGATCCTTCACAAGACAAAAATTCGGATGAAATTCAAATAAGACATTATTATCGGCGATTAGGCAGAGATACGGACAAGAGATTGTGAGAAATTTTTGGTGCAAAGAGAACATTACGAAGGCCGCAACTTACGGGTTGGAGTTCTCAAAGTAGAGGAACCAACATTAGAAATTGGAATAGAAGAACCATTACCCATCCGAATTTGATCGGGACCAAAGTGTACTCGGTTGGCGAAGACGAGAAAGATCATTCGTTATATGATCCTGCAGCACCTTTATCGAGTCCATGGAGGAGTTGACAACAAACCCAAGATGAGCGGTATAGGCACGCGGTGGAAAGTGGTGGTTGTCGACCTTGGAGGACGAAAGCCACGATCAAATCGGTTCCAACAGTCCGGAGCTTCATGATTAGGACGGTCACAAAGTTGACAGCGTGGTGATTGAGCTGGTGAAGAAGCAGCAATGTTATTGTTCGAACGAAAGTTGTTATTATAGTTCGATGGAAACCTGGACGAAGACGTGGTATTGTTGTTGGGCCGAGGAGATGCAGCAGGAAACTGGGTTGGACCGGAGCTGGAACTGCCAGAGAACCGAGAGGAATTGTTGGTTGGGCCTGAGCTGGATCGTCCAGAGAACCGAGCTGGGGCAGCAATATTAGCCACAGCTGTGTAGTCGGTGCCTTGTTCGATGCTCAATGCGCAATTCAAAAGTAAGAAGAAAGGTAAGGAAATCTTCTACTGATAAGGGAGCTCATCGTGGTGGTCGGGGAAGTAACAATGGCATCATACGAGCCGTCAAGACCAACAGAAGGCAAAGTGTGAAATTCTTTGTCTCAGAATCGTTGTGTTTGCCGCAAACAAGATTATCCACTAAATTTCTAGCATGATTAATATACTCACGCATGGTTTTTGACCCCTTTTGAAGAGATCGCAGCTCACAGTGAAGATGGTGAATCTGAGCATCGGATTTGGAGGCATATTGAGCTTCGAGAGAGTCCCAAATTGCTTTGGAAGTTGTGAGACGATGAACATGACGAAAAACAACAGAGTGTAAGAGAAGAAAACAACCAACTTACCAGGATTTTATCCTGTTTTACCCAAGAAAGATACGCCGGTGTAGGAACTTCATCGGCAAGAATCGGAGGTGTTGGACGAGGATTTTGCACCGATGTAATATGACCATCGAGGTCGTAACCTCAAGATATGGCAAAAATTGAGCACGCCACAAAGAATAATTGGTTTCATCAAGTTTAACTGTAATTATATGATGAGGTTGAGAGAATTGAACGGAGGCCATGACTGAAGATTGTGAAGAGGTAGTTGAAGACATTAGAACACCGGAGGTTGAAGAAACAGTTGAAGGTTCGGTAGACATGAGTTTGGAGGACCTAACCCTAGCTGATACCAAGTTAAAACTATTTAGGTTTAGGTTAACTTAGAACTTAGAAGAAAAGAAGAACAGACTTAAAACTGAATTCTTATTATTGATTATTAACTTGTACAATTGAACCGTAAAGACTTACATCATATTTATATACAAACAATTCTTGAACTGTAGGCTAACGTGTTTCCTAACATAGATTTCCTGACATACAAGTCTTTCCAAAGAGAACAAACTCTTAAAGGAGAAACTATCGTGTATAACATTGGGTCATGTTATACACGTATCTGATGTTTGTGCTAACAGTAAGCTATAAGGTCAATAGTTGCTTTTATATGCCAACATAGTGTTCTTGCTTTCTGTTTTGTCCTCTATGACTCGAGTTAAATTGAACTTTCTGAAAGCTCGCCACTCATATAATGATGATATTCTGTAGGATTTAGTGATTCGCATGTTTGCGATGTTACAAATTAAGGGTCCTCTAATTTGTATAAAATTTTGTTTCCAGGGACTAATCTGCGGGTTTGCTTGTGGAAGAAATTAAAACAATTTGCTTTAGGAAACGATTCTTTGAGATCCAACTTTTTCAGCGTTTATGTTTCTACTCGTTTCGGCTAATCGCCAAGAACTACGATCTTTCTTGAATCTTTTTGGTTTTTTTGTTTGTCATTAGATTTTTGTTTTAGTTATGTCTGTTGGAGTTTCAGATGTATTTGACTTTAAAACAATCAGTTTGACAAGTTAATTTGTAGATTTTTATTTCTGTAACTACTTCTCTTTAGTAAAGTTGTTTGTCAGTTTCACAAAACTGACAGAATTTTCAGTTTTACCGAAACCAGGATTTTAAACCGAAACCGAGTGGTCCAAAACCGAATGAAACCGAGTAGGTTAAATGGTTTCATCGGTTTCCAATGTTGGAAAACCGAGTACTTCGGCTTCGGTTATTTTTGAACTTATTTTTTGGCCAACAACAGAACCGAACCATGTGCAGCCCAGTGGTCATCATACAGACAAGAACACGCATAGGCGGGAAAGAAAGTATCTTCTATTTCGGAAATTCCTAAATTCGTCTGGTAACGTTAACCGTGATTCCCAAGTCTCTCTGTTCTCTCACTCCGAACCCTAAAAAACTTATACTAATTCTTTTCCTACTCCACCTGGTAGTTTCTCTGAGTTTCCTAACTCGCTACTTCTATTCTTCATATAAACCAAAACTCCATCGCTAATTCCTCCCTGAATTTCACAACACAAAAAAGCCCTAAACTTTCTTTATCTATACTCTGTTCTTGTTCTCAAGAACCCCTAAATCAACAGCGATGTCGTTGGATCCTGATGAATACGCTGATCTCTGTGCTGATACTCGACAAGTAAGTAACATCTTCAAATTCGTTCTTCATTCAATTCTGTAATTACTCCTAATTAGGGTTTTGATGATTTTGATTGTGTATCCCTAATTGTTTGAGTTGAAATCTAAAATCTTTTTAATTTCATCAAATTACAGGATCCTGATTTCGAAACTAGAAGGCTTAGAGTTGAATCACCTACTGCAAAAGCTAAGCGTATTGAATCGTTGAGAGCTAGATGTGCTGGTCTCATCCATAAATCGGAGGTTTATCTTCATCTAACTGTAAGTTAATCATTCAGTTCATCGATATTTACCATAAAAATCATATAATCCCTTAATTCAATACTACCCCAACATGACCTAATTCTGTTTACTGTTGAATTTATCCAGGATGAGAGATCTCATGCCCTTAAGATGCGACAAGCCAAATTGAAAAGACAAAGAGACAGGGCAGCAGCAAGATTGGCATTAGAAAAATTGGAAAAGTCTGTTCAGGTCTATGATCCCCTTGCTGCCATGAGGGAATATGAGATGCTCATATCTTGTAATGCGCCATACAGAAAAATCGATTGGAATCAGTTTCTGCAAAGTAATGGTATCTGCATCAAATAAACAGGAGTTTGATTTATTGAGATGACAAAACTGTACTCCTGTTTTATCGGGTTTTCGACTCTTCTTTTTTGCTTTTCAATTTTAGTGTAGAAGTGAAGGAGAGTATGTGGATGATGTAATTATGAGACACTGATGAAGAATTAGAGTCTGTGTATATTGGGCATGAAGGGCATATGATCGTGAAGGGTGTCAGTGGTGCCAACCTAGTTGGGATGACTGATGTCCCCTTGTGATGCCTCTGCTCTTTTTGTTTTCTTTCTTTTATAGCCTGGTTGCGGCTTCTTTGTAGAGTACTGCAAGAAACAATATTATTTAGCCAAATTATCATTATTAAAGATCTTCTGGTTATTGATTTTGTTATTGCTTTAAGGTTTGTCAATTTACTAGTTCGATAGCCTATTCTGTTGTTGAGCTGAGAATATTTATGTAAAGTTTTGTATGCGTAATTTTGCGCTATTGTAATAAAACTTGGTAAAGCAAGACTGAATTTTGTATAGGAAAACAAACTTTGTTGCTAATCCATTCTGCACTTCAATCATCTACTGCATATTCGTTTAAGCAATGGAATTGTTAGTTTCATTCATTCAGTTACAGTTTTCTTTGCTTTTTGTACTTAAAATTGTGTGTACAAGAAATGGAAGTAAAGGAATGATTAATATTATATTTCTATGTTAAGTAGGTACAAGTCAAGCCACAGAACATTATCTGAAACTGAACGTTAAATCTAATATACAGGAACTGACACATAGAAATATATCTAATGGTGCAGTTAATGCAGCAAACCCTTTTCTTCTTCTTCTTCTTCATCTGTACAGAACAATTTTCTCATTGGCACAAAGAATATATCTAATTTCCACAAACAAAATCACAAAATACCCATCTCACACTTTTCTAGCAACATTTTCCCCAGAAGTTTGTCCACAACCAACCCCAGTCCAGCAGAAGTAATTTGTCAGTGGCCGGCCACTGTCAGTTTCTTTTTTGTCTTCTGAAATGCTTGGATTTCATAACACACCCATCAAGATGGTGAACCTTCTCTATATCTTGAAAGAGGCTGCATTTTGGTGTTTTCTCTGTTAGCAACGAGATACCGCACATCTAGATGCGGGTCATTACTGAACAATGTGTGGGACAAACTAATTTTATGCAGTACAATTTCTTTTCACTCATCACCTACCAATCTTCCTATGGCCATTTAGCGATTCAGTCTGGTCACTCTCATCACCATACTCCTTCGACTTGGCCTTGCCAAGACGAGCTTTGCGAACTGCTTGTTGAATTTGTCGTTCGTGTTCTTTGAGCATTTCTTCAATATTTCCTCCTGGAGGCATTAGAGGTCCAGAGTAGTGCATCCTGCTTTTCTTTGGTGCATAAGCCTGAAACCATACAAAAAAAAATCCCAACTTAATTCAGTCTGCTGCAAGACATGATTGCATCTGGAAAAAAAAAACAATTCTATAAGAGGATTAGTAGATCACTAACGTAATTATATCGTACCTGCATTGAGTCCTTGTGAAACACTTTCTCATCTTTTTTCTGAGTTGAGGCGGCTCCATGTTTGTTCCATTTTCCCTTGACAAAAGGTTCAGCATCATCGAAATTATCATAGTGAATACTCAATTGTGGCCCAAGCCTGTGGGCATCGGTACTTCTGTGTCTTGGGTTGTCCCATTGTGCGGTGCTTCTCGCTGTTAAATTGGATACTTTGTCAACTGCTTGATGCATGTAGGATCTCTGAGACCTTAACTCAGGACCACCATTAGTAGTAGAACCATATCCTATCTTATTTCCAATATGATTTGTTGAACCAATTTGCGCAGTTCCTTTATGACCCTCAATATTTAAACTGGTACCACCTTCCTCTTGTGTATTGCTTTTTGGGTTTGCTTGTCCCTGCAACTTCTTCGAAGTTAGCCAAGAGCGAAGATGGATATGAAAAACAAGAAGTATTAAGAAAACCAAGAAAGACACATGATGCAAGAAATGATGCAACATCATACCTGCATGTCAGCTTTGGAATCTTTGGACTTGTCCTTTCCAGCTTCTGATCCCCGCCCTTTTCCTGTTGCTCCTTTTTGCCTGTTAGTAAATGAAGCAGAGAATATTAGAAATTACTAAATGAGCTCCAAAATGTCAAAACATGCCATTAGTTGCTTGGTGTGAAAAATGTACAGGAGTCAGATGCTAAAAGTGGCCTGACATAAAAAACAACCGCACTTTTAAAAGAAATGGCAAAATAACAATATAATTGTCATACTGACGTACCTCCTAGCTTCTGCATCCCGGAGTTTCACATCAAACTCCTTGCTTGGGGCATATTTCGGCAAGCTTGATGGATCACAAGGAAGAGGTTTTGTTGTAAAAAACTGAAAAAGAACAAGTAAACCAAAGAGGTAAATATTAAGCATGAGAAAGCTAAAGACATCAATCTGGAGTATCAGAAAAGTGAACTTACATCACTTTTAAGAGCTGAACTAGCCGTTCCTCGATCTTCAGGTTCTATTGCAAGAAGAATATCGAGAAGAGCTAAAGCCGTAGCAGGGAAACTCTTGAATGTCTCTCCAATGCAGCGCTTGTAAGGATGTTGGGGTTTAAAAATGGTTGCATGTGGAAGTTTTTTTTTCTTCCAGTAGTCATCTGCTGGTGAACCGCAAAGCTTGAAGATCTTATGCAATTGTTCCACCTAGAGTAATACCATCAAGTCCCAATTAGAGCAACCTAAGTATAAGAAAATATGAATTACTGAAATGACTTGTGTTGCATGTAAGCATACTTCTGTTCTTCCTGGCATGATAGGTTTTCCGGCAAACAATTCCGCAAGAATGCAACCACTACTCCAGAGATCCACAGCTACCCCATATTCTGTAGTACCAAGCAAAAGTTCTGGAGGTCGATACCAAAGAGTTACTACACGACTTGTCAGTGGTTGCGTTTGGTTAGGAGTGAAAGTGGTTGCCAGTCCAAAATCAGCAATCCTAAGAATGCCATTGTTGTCAAGCAAAGATTTGAACCCTTAATGTCTCGATGCAGGATCCCGCGACTATGGCAATGCTCAAGCCCACAAAGTAGTTGTTTCATGTAACACTTAATCTGCAACACCACAGTGCTCAATTCTAAGAATTCAGACCATAGATGGATATAATTTACTTATGAAAAGAGAAAAAGAAATGCACGAACCTGTGGTTCCGTAAATTTGGTACCAGGTGAGGATGAAAGACCGGCAAGATCATGCTCCATGTACTCAAATACAAGGTACAAGCTACTTGACATTCGCGAAGTAATTAGACCTTCAAGCTTCACAATATTTGGGTGATCAAGCTTACGCAAAATGTGTATTTCCCTTGCCATAAAACGTACGCTCTCCGGATCCATATTAACAAACCGCACTTTCTTCAATGCAACCATCTTACCAGTTTCAAGGTCTCTAGCTTTATATACATTGCTATACGTCCCTTGCCCAATCTGCACAAATGACATACAAGCTCCGTAAACTAAAATGCACAGTAATATGGTAGTAGAGCAATAATGTACGTGTATGAATGACAACTTCAAATTTTAAAGTAAGCGAAAAGCATAGGATAGAGCAGAACTAACTTTATCTAACTTTTCGAATGAATCTGCCTTTCTTGGAACCCAACCTTGGATTGCTTCTGCGGCGACTGAGGTGAGCCAAATTGGCCACCCTGCAGCAATCTGTTCTCCCTTGACGCCATTAGGCACAAGACTAACTGCCCTCGAAAATGGTTGTTGGTGGTGTTTTCCTCCTGCACCACCACCGCCACCACCTTTGTATTCGATATCAACTGTTGCTCTTCTCTGATGGGTTCCTCCTCCGCGTCCAATAGCCACTGACTTTTGATCCTCTAAATCCAATGTAACAGGAATTGGTATGAGATTCTCTTGTGACGGCGGTTTAGAAATTGAAAAACCATTTCCATTATTACCTTCAGCCTCTACAGCTTCGCCTCTCTTGGAATTTTTGGTGGAAGATAATTTCTGGTTCTCGTCGTCGTAATCTTTTGCTCCTTTAGAGCAAATGCAGCCCATAATCTTGACGCACGGTCCCCAGCACAGTATCGCCGGAAAATTTAAAATTCCCGTGATTCCTTTCTTCTAAACCTATAACAACAATTCGAAACAATACACTAAGCATTTCATTCTAATTATCATTAACCTATCAATCATTCCTCTCTAAATTTTTATCCTCTAAACTTCTCAAAATCCCAGGTTCCAAATCAGAAAAACTGGGATTACTACTATCACCCAACCAATGGCTTGAGAGAAGAGAGAAAACCTCACCAAATTTAGAGTCTTGAAGATCAAAGATTTTTTTTCAGAATGATGAGATGAAGAAAGAAATACCAGTCCAGACCCCAACCCAGAAATTGAACACAAGAATCTTGTTTTTCCTGCTTGTGAATGTGCAGAGAATTGGTGGCCAATGGGCAAGTCTTGGTGGTTTAATTTTTTCTGTAATTAGGAGAAATAAATCAAAATTTGTTTTTGTTAATCAAAATGAGAAACAAAAATCGTGTTTTTGCTTTGCTTAATTTAGTAAAAAATGAATTACCAAATATTCTCTGTAAATTGATGACAGATTTTTTTTACTTGGCACCCTACAAATGCGAATGACCATTGAATTTTTTCCTTGCGGTTTTTTTGGTTCATCTCCAGAACGCAATAGACAGCTTGAGCTCTCTAGCAAAAATGTCAGTGCAGTAACAAGACAACCGAGCTATATAGGTTAGGGGTTTCCAAATGATAAAAGAATCCTACGGTCATGAAGAGTCGGATTGGTTGTCCGTATTATTGTTACTTCCTTCCCATTTATCCCGGCGAGATTGGGGTATACCCAAACTAATTGGGGTATACCCAATAAGATAAAATCTGGTCATTATGAAGTAAAACCAAGCCACCCCTTAACCTTGTTTTTTCTAAATGGCTAATATGCCCTTGGTTAATTAACACTAAAATTCTGATTAGGTTAATTAATTGAGTTTAGATTAAAATTTTCAAATTATGAATTCAATAGATTAACCTTTTGATCCGTCTTATGAGTTCGATCTCGATCCAAAAATTTTGGTTTTGAAAATGCATAAAAGCAAGGTCGTGGTTTGAATAAGGTGAGCCAGGATATCCATGGGAATGGTCGACTTTGAATAAGCTGTCGATCGCTCTTCCGCCGGCAGGGTCAACTTTGAATAAGCTGCCAACCAGATATCCGCCGGATTGGTCCTCGGATGAAGAACAAGCCGACTATCTTGGGAAACAATCTTATGGTCGGCATGTAAATATTTCTTACCCTTCCGGCTATCTTAAAGTCGGCATGCAAAAAAATACAACATTGTCGGCTGACATAATATGGAAGATGTAATTTACTTTATTCATGCAATTTTGGTTACTACATTGATTGAAACATAAAACCTAATCCTTGTCGACGGAAGAACGAATGCACTTAGCATGTGCATCAAGCCTTTGAACCCCTAGGCGACCCTAGTGGACGAGTTATAGTCTCGTGAGGGTTTACATAGAGGTTTACCCACAAAACCTATACAAAAACTTCCAAAGCCATCGGTCTTCGTCCGAGGACGATACACCCTCCATCATCTCCGGGGCATACTCCGGGATTTTGGATTCCATGAATTGATAGCTTCAATCGAATGCGAATGCTTCCCCCTTTTCCTCCAAGTAGCGCGCTTTGGCGACTTCATGCTACAAAAACATAACACAAACTTACTTTGTTAGTGGTGTTTAGTAGGAAGATCAAACAACATTAATCACGTAAAATAAATCACAAAAAAACTTACAAATTGTTCAATGGACAAGTTAAAGTAGGGAGCGTTGAAAATTGGTTTTGGATAGCTAAATAAGCAAGTATCGCATTTTCAATGACTATGTGCCTATCGTGCACTTGTTGAACACTTCTTGAGTTAGGATTCCCACACTCTTGGCTAAAAGTGTTGTGAACCCTAGCCCAAAAGGTTGTGGAATCCACCCTTACGGAGGACTGCCTTCGAACTCTAGTCTCCGCATACCAAGCTTTGGTGATTGCCAAATCTTCATTAGAATCAAATGAAGCCATTTCTTGTGTGTAGAGAGCTATTGGGTGATTTAGATGGAGTGTGTGATGATATGAGCTTTGGAGAGTATATGCAAATAGTTGTGTGTTGTTTTGTGGAGATAAGTAGTGTATTTATAGGATGGTGCCCAAATTTGGCCGTTATAATGTCCAAGTACAAGTGAATCAATGCAATTGTACTTGCAAAAATTTGAATTTTGAACCCGCAGGCGGGGTCGTAAATTTGCTACAATGCCGGGGTCGTAAAACGGCCGGAAATGTATGGGTTCATTAGCATGCCGGCCAAAATACCGTCGGCATTTTCTAATTTTGTTTCCCTCCCGACCTTACATGATTTAAGGCATCGAAGAATGGTTTTTTTCAAGATATGGCCGCGGGGTCTCTATTTTCGTACCCTTAGGCTACAAAAACGCAAGCTTAGTAGGAATCGTATTACCTTGCTTTGGCCCCAGTAACTACACAATTTTTTGTTGATGGGGCCGGCGATCGATGACATTTCACAACCTTGCCGGCCCTGGGACAGCCGACAGGGTAGCTTAAAAAAAGCATGCCGGCAAATGTATTGACACTTTATATAGATAAACAAACCATTCCTTCAACAACTAGAAATCCAACATTTTTTGTCCAAAATACGAAAACATGTCCCATAAACCTTAAAAAAATATTTTTCCACCCCATTAACTTAAACATTTGTCCACCACAACATAAAGAAATAAACTAGGAAAGCATTCATTGGCCACGACCACGACCACGACGACCACAACCCCGTTTTGGAACACTACCTTCACCACTACGACCACTGCTGCTACCTTCACCAGCAGGACCACTGCTGCTACCTTCACCACCACGAGCACTATGAGTCCTCTTTTTATTAGCCTTTATCTTGGCTTGTGCTTCCTTTATAGCATTTTCTTCCGCATTTACTTCAGCCTGAAGTTGCTTGAACAATAGTTGGGCATCCTCATTGTCAACATTGCAAGCATAGTCAATGTGCTTGCTTTGCACAGGTTCTCCTCTGTCTTTCGCGCAACACAACACCCTCACAAAGGTCTTCAACTGATCTTTCTATATTCAATTAAACAACAAACAATTAATAGAATGATTCGGTAATGGAATCAATCTTAAAATAGTAAGAGCAACTTTAAAATACTTACAAATATCTTAAGCAATGTTCTTTGGTCTTTCGATTCCATCTTCTTCTTACGAGCGTTCTTAGTAGTCATTGGCCTAATCACAGTAGGACGAGCCCAACCCAAGTACCACGCCATGTATTTCTCAGTAGCTTCATGACCGGTGGTCACCTCGTCCAAAAGACTCACATCGATTTGACCGCGACGCATATCATCCCAATGTTCTTGAGTTGGTGCTGGAAGGTAAGAGACGTTCATACCTTTTTGGGACGTGCTGCAATCATTCATATCCACAGTAAAGGCCGGCTTTTCTGTATCGAAATGAGGTTCTTCTTGGATGTAACCCAATTGTCGCATTACCCGATGTGGATCGTACATTGAAAATCCGTCAAACACAGTCATCAAAGGTCCATAGTATAATGCAACAACTTCATTTCTCCTTGGGATTAAACCTTGATTTCTATCCTCTCGATACGGATCAAATATCACCTCTTCCGCGGTCAATTTGTCGATGGCGTCTCGGAGTTTCATAAGATTTTGCGGCATTTCCTTATCCTAAGTACCCTTAAAACTGTACCTTTGCGCTCTTGGAAAATGAACCGGAACACTGTTATCCACTTTGACGTAAGAGTTGTCTTTGAACAAAGAAGGGAAGTGCTCATATATCCAAACCTATGCAAAAAGAAAAAAAGTTTAGTAAGAACCTTATCTTACGAGAATTTTGCGAATATAAATGTTCTAGACAATAAAATTACCTGGAAGAGACATGTGTTTCCGTTAACTTGCTTAGTGAGTGCCCTAGAACATTTTGTCAACTCATTATTCAAGAAGGAGACCACCGCAATACCCCAAGAATACCCACACATCTCATGTAAGGGATCCAATAGTTGCAAGTAACTGGCCTCGACTTGGTTTCCGGAACTGTCGGGGAAGATACATTTGCCCAGGGTGTGTAGAAAATAAGTGGCCGCTGTAGCATTGACTCGCACCGGGTGCACCATTCCTTCCCTATCAAGGATTTCCCGAGTCTTCCATAATCTGTCCCTCAACTTTTTCATATTAAACTTCTTGGTTAGTCGACCATCCTTCTTGTCAAGAACATCATCCGTCTGAACCTGACTCCAACCGAACAATTTCTTGCTCAATTCGTAAATCTTCCCGAAAGAAATGCCATTATCGAATCCCTCAGTGACTGCTTTTCCATCAACCTCTAGGCCTAGAATTTGTTGAGCATCATCGGGAGTTATCTCCATCTCACCGAATGGGAATATCAGTCTCTCCGTAGAACCTCTCACAGAATGCAGATACAGTAACTTTATCATGATCAATATTCGAACTCTCCACCGCAGGCCACAACCCGGAGTTCCTCACAATCACTTTCACCTCCTCACATTCCATGTCAAGATCCCAAGTATGAGTCACTGAACACGAAGCTTGGCGCCTCATGAGACGGATTGCATGCTTGTGATCCTAAATACCAAAAAAAATAAAATGAAAAGAAATACAAACACTTGACGCAAATTTAATTAAGATAGTTACACACTTTAATAAATAACAAAGACGGATTAAGATTACTTACGATAGTATTATGGACCGTACATGCCCATGAGTTTTTGTATCCAAAAAGAACATCTCCACCATCTGCTGGGGTCCCTTTTGGAGGCTCACCTTCTTTCAGTGCAACCATCAAGCGTTTGGGAGGCATGTGAGAATCATCCGGTTTAGTGATCACCCTCTTCTTCGTTCCGGTTTAAGTTGAAGCCGAAGCTTCGGTGGCTTGAACAATAGCTAGAGTTTGTTCTCCTTCTCCATCTCCATCTCCTTCTTCTTCTTGTTCCTCTTCCTCTTCAATAATTTCATCTTCGATGATATTCTTACCTTTATCTCCACCATCATCATCATCACCATCATCATTACCTCCTCCAGCCTCAGGCATGTCTTGATCACCATCATCATCATCATTGTTACCTCCTCCAGCAGCCGGATTGGTTTCATCAACATCATCATCATCACCTCTTCTACCAGATGGAATTGATTGGTCTTCATCCGGAGTCTCGTGCGAATCACCGGGTTGAGATAGTGGTTCTAAGACCTTTGTCGTTCCCGGCACAACATATACCCCTCGATATTTTGAAGACAAGAGTTTATCACCAAAATGAGGAGGGTTTGAAGGAGGACTAAGAGCTGCTTTCAGAGCTGCTTTCTTCTTTGTCATTTGCAATCTGAACAAGAATAATTCAGAAAAAAAAACATCAAAGGCCCTTGAGCAGGTATACATATACAACATATCCGTGGAAAAATGGTAGGAAAGGTCGACCAAAAGATGAGTGCGCTAAGCCAAAGCCATGAGTGTATCATCAAAATAGCCTTCCGGCTCACAAAAAAATATAGGATTTTTCACTAAACTAGTCGAAAGGTCCATTTCCACACATCGCCGGGTGACAAACAGTAGTAATGGTTTTATATAAATACCCTTAGGACGCAAAAATTCTAGGCATCGGAAACATCTTAAACAAGTAGCCAGGAAGGGTAAACAATAATAAGATGCCGGCTTCATTAAAAAAAGACTCGAATGGTATACGGATGAATAACACGCTACCTGCTAGTAGCGATTCTGAGAAACTATACTGCTAGGCAAGTTCTTCAACCTTATACCCTCAGGCTAAACCCTAACTATGAAAACCCGGAAAGGTCGATAACAAAAACCTTGCCGGCGTCGCAACTTCCAATTCACAAATTCGAATTTTCTGACCTAATTTGACATGCAAACATGAAATCGAAGTACTAGAGTGAGTTTAAACAATCCCTTACTTTCTTAAGCGCACCATTTCACGTGTTTCAGCGGGTTCAATTTCTTCTTCTTCAACCGTTTTTTTCTTCACTTTCTTAGCAACCAAACTTGCAATTCCAGGGTTATATTCATTGGGTTTTCGATTAGTTTCTTCCATACGAGTTGCCTTCTTCCGTGGTGGGTCAATTGATGAAGATTAATCGGAGTTTTCGAATCGACGATTTTAACGAATTGATCGACGAGTTTTGGTGGTGGTGGGGGTGATGGAGCCGGTACGGTTGTGGAGGAGAAGAAGAAGAGAAGAAGAAGATGAAATGAAAAGATTAAAACTGATTTAGGGTAATCGGTTTTTAAATGAAAAGGGTAGTTTTGTAACTTACCCATTAGGACTCCCCCTAAAACCCACAAAAAGTGTCCCTTTATAATTGGGTATACCCCAATTAGTTTGAGTATACCCCAATCAAGCCAGGCTATTTATAGCAGCTACTTCATTTAAGTTGTCACCCTCCAAGTGCAGAGCAGATGTGATGTTCATCTACTTTGCCTATAAAATAGCTTCCACTACACTTAAGGCTTCCGCCTGATCCTCATCAGCAGCTGCTACTTTGATGCCATACGACCCCTTACATGTACCCGCAATAGTTCTTATTATTAGTCCAATTTATGCAGAAATTGTGCTCTCATGGAAACTACCATCAAAGTTAACTTTGACAAATGGAGTTATTGGTCTACTCCATCTCATATGTTTATCCACTCTTTGTTGCACAATCTTAACATTCCCTACAACAGTATTTCTGCAGGAATTGTGATAAGTTAGCTTTGACAAATGATTGGGATAAGTCCCTAAATAGTCTCAAATGGAAGAAACTGCTTGGAAAATTAAGTCTAATACCAAATGGTTGTAGGAGGGAGGCAGAAATACTTCTTTCTTTATTAATCAAGCCACGTACAAAAGAAGGTTCAATAGGATCAGACAATTGTATATTGGTATTGATTTGGTGGAAGATAGAAGCAAGCTGCAAGATCACATTGTGGGTTTCTATAAGGAGTTATTCACGGAGGAGGAAGTCCTTAGACCGGACTTGGAAGGCATTTCTTTTGACAGTATAAACAAAGCTGAATCCACTATTTTAGAGGCCAATTTTACAAAAGAAGAGGTTTTGAATACAATACAAGAACTAGGTAATGACAAGGCACCTGGACCTGATAGGTATCCTGTTATGTTTTTCTCTAAATGTTGGAAGTTCTTAAAGGAAGATATCATGAGCACTATTGAGGAATAATGTACTTCAGGTTGTATTGATAGCAGACATAATTCTACTTTTATCTCTCTTGTGCCAAAAAAGGATCATATAGAAACTATAAGAGATTGCAGACTATTTGCCTCTTAACTAGTGTATACAAAATCATTGCAAAGGTTCTGGCTTCAAGACTGAAATTAGTAATGTCTAAATTAATTTTTCCAGTGCAAAGTGCTTACATTGAAGCCAGGCAGATTGTTGATGGCATTCTAATATCCAATGAACTTGTGGATTCCAGAATCAGAGCAAACAATCCAGGTATCATTTGCAAGATTGATCTTGAAAAAGCATTTGATATAGTTAATTGGAACTATCTTGAATCTGTCTTGATAAAAATGGGTTTTAGTTCAAAATTTTGCAAGTGGTTGAGGTTTTGTTACTCTACTTCTTCCTTCTCAGTTCTCATTAATGGCTCTCCTTTTGGTTTTTTTCAAAAGTAGTAGAGGTGTTAGACAAGGCTGCCCCATTTCTCCATTACTTTTCAACATTGCTATGGAGGGTTTTGCCAGTTATTTTGACAGAGACTTATTCTCTGGTTTTTCTGCTTCTTCTACAAGTATTGTAGTAAATCACCTACACTATGCAGATGATATTATTTTCTTTCTTGATGATAACAAAGAAGAATTACATAATTTATTCTGCATTACAGTGTTTTGAATACATGTCTGGTTTGAAAGTTAACCCATCTAAAACTAGACTTGTAGCTATAGGAGATGTTCCATCTATCAATATTTGGGCTGAGGATTTGGTTGTACTACAAATAAGCTTCCTTTTAAGTATTTGGGGATGCCTCTTGGAGCTAAATCTAATTCAAAATTTATATGGGATCGAATTCTTGAAAAGTTTGATTTTAGATTTTCTTATTTGAGACAAAGTACACTTTCAAAAGGAGGTAAGCTGGATTTATTGAAATGCATTTTATCTTCTCTGCCACTATATTACTTTTCCTTATTCAAAGCTCCTAAATCTGTCATTAAGCAACTTGAAAACAAAATGAGAGATTTTCTGTGGGAGCATGGAGATGGCTCTAAAACTTCACATCTTATCAATTGGGAGTTAGTACAAGCTTCTAAAGATATAGTTGGATTGGGTGTCTTAAATATCTCTATCATGAATCAATGTTTGCTGGCAAAATAGTGTTGGAAGTTCGGGTATGAGAAAACTCAGTTATGGCGTCAGTTAATTGCAGACAAGCATGGAGATAATGAGTCTTATTGGGTTCCAGGAAAAGTAGATACTACCTTTGGTATTTCGTGTTGGAAAAGTATTGCAGAAACAAGCTCTCTAATCAGCTCTAACTCAACTCTAAATATTCATTCTGGTAAGCAGATTTCTTTCTGGTTTGATTGTTGGGCCGGCAATGTTATTCTGGTTTACTATTTTCGCAGCCTATTCAAGTTGGTAAGAAACCAAAGTTCAAAACTTGCTGATATGATAAGCGAGAATGGGAATTGGTATTTTGATTTCAAACGTCTTCTCAAAGATTGAAGCATATCAATTGGCTGAAATTTTAGTTATCATTGGTTGCACTCCACCTACTCTATATCATCTGTTGGATACTAGAAGATGGTATGATATCTAGGAGGTATCTTCACGGTGAAGTCCTTATATTCTAAATTAACTACTTGTTGTGGGTTTGGATAACTTCCCAAGTTCCTTCATATGGAAATCAACTGTTCTTCCTAAGATTACCTTCTTGATGTGGTGTTTATTTCACAACAAGCTAAACACAATTGATATTTTAGACCGGAAGGGGATTCATCTATATAATTCCTGTGTTCTCTGTAGGAATGTTGAAGAATCTCAGGAATATATTTTATTGCACTGCAAGATCGCGTATAAAGTATGGTGTACGTTGATGCCTAGTTCAAATTAGTCATGGGTCTTTCCTCAGTCTTTCCTTAGTATGTTGGTTTCATCCCAATCTGTCCGCTCATGGAAGAATTTTTTGGGATTTAATCCCTGCTGCTATCGTTTGGATTATATAGAGAGAACGTTATTTTCGGATCTTCAAGAAGAATTATGAGTTCAAGGTGGATAGCGATCTATGCAATGATGCAAAAGCTTTGGTTCTCTGTTGGGCTGCTGCAAAAGGGAATCGAGTCCATGTAAGTTTTACTCACTCTGTCTCTAACTGGGACAATATTTCTATTTGTAATGTAGTTTTTTTTCCTTTTCTTTCTTTGGTTTTCTCTACCACTGGTAGACCCTTTGTACATTCTCTATCTCTAGTAAATTCTTCCTTCTGATCAAAAAAATAAATAAACACTACACCAAATTCTGGGATTAGAAACAGAACCAAGCCGTTACTAAAACGGGTTGTAACGGCTCTGCCTTTGTTGCAAAGTGGGTGTTACATTTTATTTGTAACGGCTTTGTGGCCGTTACGAATATTGGTTGTAACGGCCCTCGTAACAGCTGTGTGAGTCACGTTACTATTTGCCACGTAATGTGACATCGAGTCGTTCACGAATTTATTTTGTAACAACGCTGTTTAATGTAACTTCACTAACCGATTCACGAACTTTTTGTAAGCGAAAAAAAATTACTTGCGATCAACATTGACCTGGTCAAAATAGGTCAGTATTGACCAATTTTGACCAGGTCAGTATTGACCGACAGTTCATTTTCTGCCGGAAATAAGCCGGAATTTCTGTTAACCTGCATCCACCTTTCATATCATTCACATTCAACAATCACTTCATATCACATTCAACAATGAATTTACATTACATTCAACCAATTCATGTTAACAAAGAACACAAATTCTTTTAAGTACTAGTATTTTTGTTAAGTATCAAATTCTAGGGGAATTGATAAAAACTAAGTTCCAAATTTCTAATGCAATACACAGAAACTTACTAACTTCCTACATAGAAGCCGATTGGTCCATTGCTCATCCTCGGTGCCCATCTCGACGATATTAAGCACAATCTTACTCCTTTGCGGGGAAAGAAAGAAAGACATTACGGCAACCTATTCAATTCTCTCAGGCTATCGAAAAACATCATAATCAATTCAATGCAGCAAGAGTTGGTAAATACTAATTTAGATGGAAATGAGAAAACAATGACAAACCTTCTCTTCTTTCTTTTTTTTCTTCCTCCCAAGTTCTTCAGTTTTTTCCACCTAAAACCACCAATCAAATTTCAGTATATACAACTATTCTGATATTACGAAGCTTATAACATAAACCTTATTCACCCCAAGGAACCACCTAGGTTAAACTGAAAGATACTACCATGGCGAGAACACAATGAGCCTAAAATCATTTCATGCATCATCACAACACATTGTAAATTCACCGAGACACATAAAACGAGTTGTTACCAAGAGAAGTTATTTACCTTGTCTCGATCAGCATCAGACAAGGGTCGAGCAAGTGCATCCCTATTCAGGAGTTGGGTAACAAATTCTATTACAGGTAATGGCTCAATGAAAGCCGTGGAAGACATATCTACAAAAAACATAGTGAATACTTAGTACTTAGCACAGAACTATACAGTAGTCAATTGCTCAAATAAGATGATCAAGTAAGGACTCGTGTATGGCATAGATAACTAAGAAGTCGCTTATAGAATGACCGAGTCATACATGCGAAAATCCCAAATTGGCAAATTTAAATAGATTTTAGCAATAAGCAACAGTCAAAATTAGAACGCACCAATATTCAATGAAAGACCCATTTGAGTTGGGCGAATACTCTGGTAAAAAACTCTCCAACTTTCCAAACCTTCACCAAGTGATTGTCTTCTCGCCAGGTTGGGGGAATAGAATGAACGACCAACAGGAGCATACCTATTATAACCGATAAAAATCAGTGTAAATCTCAGAACTATGATATAAAAAATAGAAAGCCAGAATGTGATAATACAAGACATACCTAGAAGTCGGGAGCTCACGCAGAACAATGTCAAGAACCTGAAGAGCATCCTGAGGTGCAACTGCCTGTTTTCCCTGCAAAAACATTCCCAAGTGGTGGAGATCCGCTCGAGCAGCATATTTAATAGCAACTTTGAACACCCTATCTCTCCTGCATTAGGAAACAAAAGAGAAATATAAGCTTACTGCACATACATGCAAGTGAACATAAAGGAAATGAAAGGCATCCAAGCGACAACCTAGCAGCTCCAGGGACATCATCCTCGTCAATCAGGGTAATCGAGAAATACTTGTTAGAAAAAGGTAATGGTCCAGCGGTATAAAGACTCTTCCTTCCATCGTAGCGGGAAGGCGTCTTCCAAGATGCGATTCAATATATAATTTCACTAGCTGCTCCATAACATCCCCGTTGACACCCCTTGATGTACCTTTAGGACCGATGGAAACATGGCAACACAAGTGGATGATTAATAAACCAATAAAGTTCTAAGACATCGGTAAAAAGCAAATGGATTAAAGAGACCCTTACATCATATTGGTGTAAATCCTTATCGGGTAACTCAAAAAAAAATGGTTTGCTTTGACCACATATTTGATTCCGGTAGTACCCTTGCTAGGTCGAAGAGGAAATCGCATAGATTTACTTGGACGCAGGGGAACAGTGGTGACTGGGTGCTAAAGACAAGTTTTGAGCTTCTTTGGGTTACTTCACCAAACTGTGGTCCTCGGTGAGACAAAGATCCCGGTGTGTAATGCGATCCCACGATCCACAAGCTGAGTGGCAGATCTATGTAAAGCCATGAAATCATACATATCCTGAAAAGAGTTAAGTAAGGAGCTATTAGCTAAGGCACCAACAGTAAAATAAAATGAATAAAAAGCAATAAAGATAAGAAATGAGATATTAATAGTGTATTAACTACGCATAGGAGAAGGTGAATGCACACACACATGTATATGAAATATTGTTTTTCATATTTTACAGACATACACAAATTCTGTTAAAGCTAAGTGACATGCTTATATGATTTACAAGCTTAATAATCTATAACTACCTTGTCCATTAACCAGAATGCAATAGTATTGTCACCGACAAGAGCTTGGTCATGACTTTCAGCATAGCAAACACATTTCTCTGACTATCTTCTATTTGTAAGTGTGTAAATAATATCAATCATTTGCCAATCCTCGTCTCCTTTTCCTGTAACAAATTGTAAACCATGCGAGTAAATGTGTGTACCATATCACCTCGCTCCTTGCGGTAAGATGACCTTCACAAATACGAGAGAAGAGAGCGCATTAGAAAAGGAGACGCTACCAATTTCCCGAAAATATCATAATGTATAAATCACATTGATTAAACACGGCACAATGAAAAAATATAATTTATTTGGTAACTCTAAGATCTTGGAAACTTCAAAACTGAAAACATATTATGTGCTTATTTTGTGATAAATAGAAGAAAAACATCCGATTTCCGACTAAAAAGACCAAGGGAAATTAAAAGTACCTACGGCTAGATACTCGGGAGCCGAATATCCTTAGTGGCCCATGACCCTAGTAGACACATGATTCTTATCACAAGTAGGACCATTTTTTGCCAACCCAATATCGAGAATGCTTTGCTTTATAGGTCTGTGAGTTTTAACGTTACAATATACATCGTTAGATAACTCAAAATGATAATAATCACCATAGGTGTGAGAGTTGAAACTATATTGTGAAGGAAGAGCTGCACAATGAATCAAGCAGATATTTGAAGTGTTAAAGTCTCCATAGATGACTTGTGTTCCGCCTTGTGAAGGAACGAAGGGCCTTTAGCTTCTACAAGAGCAACTTTCATTCAAAGGTTCCATGAAAGTGATTAGAAGAAGGATCCTCTGCGTAAACAACACATCAAATCTATGAAATCACACGGTAAGGTCGAACAATGAACCAATTAAACAACATAACAATAAATTCAACTAACTTCTGAATAGTTGGCTCTCTAAGCTTCCATGGGGAATGAACTCGTATATGCACACACTGGTCTAACAATAAATTCAACAAGGAATCGGCTTACTTGATCAGTCTATTAATCTCTGAAGAATTCAAAATGCATCTCCATACCTACTTAATAAATAATTCTAGCAAATTGCACAAACAATAATTCCAGTATAAAAAAACCATAAGTAGTACTCACCAACCATTCTCTATGATGTAACCCTTCTGGATTCAACCTCTTAACAACAATAACAATTCTAGTCCCGGCTTTGTAGATGTAAATGTATTCTCATCAATCCATCTGTTAAAAACAAATCCACCTTCACCTACACTCGGGCACTGAAATTCTTTGTAGCGGTTTTCGGATAATTAAAAGCGAAATTTCTCAAATTAAGAAATAATGAAATATTACTCTTAATGGTTTCAAAGAACAAACCTCTCCACCACTCTCATCTTCTTCATAAACTTAATCATTCACTTCTAATTTTGATTTGTCTGATTCATTTTCATTCTCAACCTCTGCTTCAGAAACTACTCAACTCCCTATAGAACCACCTCCCCCTAAGCTGCTGCAGCTCATACAATCAGAGAAAACCCAAATTTTCAACTGATAATTAAAACCCAGAAATCAATTTTACAAAAACCCTAAACTTCAATGTTGCGATTAAACCAGAATTTAAAAACATAAATGTGAAATAACGTGAAAAACGATGTTTGGGTTTGAAGATCTTACCCGATTTGACGGTTCAGCCTTTTTCTCTCGATTTCTATTGTGTAAAAAACCTAATTGGGTCACTGAGTTATCTTCTTCTTCCTTCAATCATACCAAATCATCTTCAAATCAGCATACATGAAAATCTTTTCACTAGATTATTGTTTACTCCTTTCTCCAGATTTTGGTTTTAGGTTTTAGGTTTCTCTTTGTTTATTCAGTTCTTCGACCCAAAAAAACCCTAATTTTTTTTTCAATTGAACAAACCCTTAGAATTCGAGTAGCCTAAGAAGCAACAGTAGAAGTTCCCATGATGAGATAAAGAAGAAAAGCGATAATGAAGATTCTACAGACATGGATGGAGTTTTTTGTAGCAGAAAGAGGAGAAAGAGGAGTGAAGTCGGGAAAGAAAGAGAGTGAAGGAAAATTAGTAGAATAAGATAGGTAGGAATTAGGGTTAGAAGGGCGGACTAATAATTGACCTTTGAATACTTGGGCAGAAACAAGATTTCAGGTGTGACCACCCAAGTGTTACCAAGCGTGTGAATGACACGCCTAACAAAAAAAATCGTAACGGTTGAACCATGTTACGACTAATAAAAATATTAAGTGACGCCCACGGCTGTTACAAATTTTTCGTAACGGACTCTATTTGTAACAGGAATTTTGTAACGGCCGCAAAGTCGTTACGAATTCCTGTTACTAATCTGGGAATTTGGTGTAGTGAAATAAAATAATGTATAGCGAATTAACTTAACGAAGTTTTATTGGACCTTGATTTCATGTTTCAAGATTATTGTTGTTTCTATGTAGAATTCTTTCGCGTTAACAATAATTGTTGTCCAATTAATATTTTTATGGATCCGTGACAAGCATGGAGCATTAACGTCATTTTTATTATCTTCTTCCAAATATAACACATTCGCGTCCTTCTCTTTAGATTGCCTCCGATAAAGAACGACGTCCGCTTGTTCCTCATCTTACGTACTTAGCATATCTCTTTTCTAGCCTTCTAGTTGGCCGTTATTGTTTTGCAAAATAAGTTTAATGCCTATTTGATATAAATATGATCAGCATAACTTAATAACTTAATCTGACGGAAAAACAATAACAAACTTTGAAGGTAACTTTTCATCTCTTTATTAAGATTTATATTTAGTAATACGATTACTTTCTTCTACCAATTTCTCTACTTTCTTCTATTGTTGTAGCACCTTTTGGAATGGGCTATGACCATCCTAAACTAGGAAAACTTCTAAGAGTACGAAACTCCTCTAAATTGAGAAATCGTCTAAGAGTTAGAAACTCTTCTAAACAAGAAAACTGCAAGAGTTAAAAACTTTCAAATTAGTATCTCTAAAGAGATAATCACTCTTCCAAACTCATTTGCAACCAAAATCGTAACCATTTATACTCACGCATCATGGTTACCCTAATTTTTAAAAGCTTGAACTCTTGTACAAGTTAAAACTGCAGTGTGGAAATGCCACAATGTCTTTCGCCTTGCTGAACCATTATGCCTTGCTATGTAATTATCCAACATGCCTCACGCAGAAATGATATGCTCATCTTGTCATGTGTGTGTTACCTTTCTCTCAAATATGAATATTTTTTAAGAGGTTCTTACGCTCAATCATAAATCATCTACCGGTGAAAGTTCCAGTTCTTGGATATATATCCTCGTTATGAAGTATTGGAGGTTCAAATAATTTCAAGAACTCAGTGTTGATGGCGGAGTACATTTGCGTATAAGATGCAAATGTAGTTGGAAAACATAATCTCCAAACCGGTACTCTGAAAGGCGTATATCATATAGGTTTAAGTTTTTTGGATTCACATTTAAGTTGGTTTTTACCCAAATGTAACCACCAAGTCACCTGCAGCAAAACTACATGGAACACGATGTTATCGTGTTTGTACTTGTATTTTGATCTTAGGAATTTGAAGTTAGAGATTCCACTAAGGTATTATTTTTTTGATCTTCTCAACAAACCGTTGAGAGCTACTTTCATCACATTTTTTTTGGTATAGTACCATGGTCAGTTGCAAAAGACAATAAAACCATTGAAAATGGGAGGGTACCAAGCACACCACCAACTTTTTCGCTAACCTATTTCTTATTTCTTTGCTTGAATTTTAGCACGAGATTAAAGTAGACAATAAAATATCCTTAGGTAATCTTTTAAAAGAGATTCTTAAATCATAAGGATTAATTAACGTACAAGTTCCTTACATCCTTCATAAAAGATGGCTTCGAAGTAGTTTGTTATTTCAGCACTTTTCAACTACTTCAATCATTCGAACTTGCTTCATATGCTCTTGAATCATTTTTCACTTGTAGCTAACTTTTTTCCATGCACAATTAAGTGTCATTCCACTCCTTGGATGATTCACATAATAAATCAAATATAACTAGAAAACAAGAGGAATATGCACAAAAAATCAAGCAAATACTAGCATGGAATTGACATCAAAATATAGTAAGATATGCACTTATCAAATTCCCTTACACTTGGATTTTACTAGTCCTCGAGAAAACTACTTAAACTAAACTAACCTAACTCATTTTTATGGAAGTCACGGTTATACCTATTAAGTGTAACAAGCTTTTAAACCCCTAGGAGTCCCCAACGGAGGAGCTATAGTCTCATGAGGGTTTACAAGAGGTATTCCCACAAACCCCTAAGTGTCCAGAGTTCCAGTAAGTTCTGAAACTCTCTTTAAACAATTTTAAACATTCTCAATCGTCGTAGATAGTAAATATCATTGCTTGGGCGATTTCTAAATGATCAACTAGAAACAAAAATAGTCCATGAACAATAACTTATTCTTAACCAGAATTGTTAAGGATCTACAAACATGCATCGCTTGAATCATATTTCGAGAGATTTATCAAGACAAGCTTGATTCGAACTTTCTTCTTTGCAATATTAAATTTAGTTCTATCAAATCATACGACATAGTCTCATAAAAATAAAATGGTAAATTTTGTGAGTAAGTTGGATGGTCCGGTATTCATATACCTATTTGTCGATGAAGTTCTCCAAATGTCTTATTTTGATCTCCAGTCTTAAATATTTGAGGGTTATTCAATGATGTCTGATACTCAACTACCATATTCTAATCCTAGTCCGAGACTTGACTTTAGTATACTAAAAATCAAAGATATGGTTTTGGGCAACTAACATTGCCAACAAGCTTGAGATATCAAAACTTGCGAGTTCGACAGAGCAATGCTCTAACATTGTTTGTCTTTATAATCAAAATAAATATACTTGTACATTAATCCACTTGGTAACGATCCCTTAGTTATTTCAGTTTCAAACTTTGACTTAACCAAGTTACACCTTGTTGAAATAATCTTTTGACAGTTATTGCTTCTGAAAGATTATATAAGGTGTGTTTGTTTAGGTTGACATCGAAAATATTGTGGTGTACTCGGTATCCACTTATTTTCACACTGCAACCAAACAAGATAATGCGTTTTAGTTGACTATAACAACGCCTAGATTCTTGAATGCTTTATCTTCTCTTTAAAAAAAAGCACGTGCGGTCGATATTACATCTCCTAATATAAATAAAATACAAAATTATAACAAATTAGTGCATAAAGAATAACCTCATCTAATTAGCTTACGAGACGAATGGGTCATTTCCAATTATTATCATAACAAAATTGATCTCAATGGAAGAAAAGTTGCTCCTCCTTAACGCATTGATTCATATATAAATGATATTTATTTCGAAGAATCCCTAAAGGTCCATACATTAACTATGTTGGGAACCACCGGTAGAAGAAGGGGTTGTTACAGATTTTGATGCTTCTCCACGTTAATCAACTATAGGGAAGATCTACAATGTAGAAATTTCTGTAAGAGGTAATATATGAACTTCTGTAATGATTGGAAAATAATGGTTTTCAATGATTTGAATTCTCAAACAACCGAACACATGTTAATGGTTGGAGTTTGTGAGTTGATGGAAAAAACTAACTCTGATGAGTTTCCAAATATAATTGTAAGGTATGGTAATAAAGGTGCTATGAACACACTTGATGGACCTGGTCGGGTTTTGAATCCCCACGATATAAAACTTGTGTTGGGAGATTATTAAACTAGCTTACCAAAAGTATTTCAGGTTTAAGAATAAAACCCTGAAATTCATCCATGTTTGCAGGTCTTCTATTGATGAAGGTAATGCAGGTGGTCCCATGAGGAATTTCAAATGCTTCTGCTGAATTAATAGCTGGGAAAATGTCACAAAAGCTGTTATAAAAAAACACTCGGGACAAACTTCACAAAAAGGATACGCATAGCATAAACTTACAATTTGCTACCCTCTCGTTCCCTTTTTCATATTCTTCAAATGCCACTTGCAAGTTATCAAGTTCACGTGAGGTAAGTTGCTTCTTATTAAACTTAAAAAAAAACGCACAACACGCAGTGGTTCATTTGTTTGTTGCCCCTTGAAATAAAGGCCCGCGGAATCTCTTATCAGCTGCCAATTTGCCTTGTATTTTTGGTAATTGACAAGTCGATAAATACTCAAGGTTAGGTCTAAGCCAAACAACAATTAGGGTGTACATGGTCTCATAATAAAACTATCAAGTTGTTTGAATTAGTGGATATTGAAAGAAATATCTATACTAGAAATTTGGACAAGTGTAGATGTAAGCGCGAAAAAGAAACGACGCAAAAAAAAAGAAAAGGAAACCGGGATAAAATATGAAGAATGCAATGAGGAACGTAAGGTATATTGCTGGCTTTTTAACATCTTTGAGCCAAAGGATTGTGAGTACAAAAAAAAACATGTTAATATTTGCATTTTAATCTACTAGACCATGTTGGCATGAAAAGCAAAGTGAGATTAAATTCCAGGCTATCCCCAATGCTCATTGCAGGTTGCAAAATTCAATAAAAAAAATCACTTGATAAATATTCTCCTTAATGTATTAATCCAAAGAAATGAAAAAATATGTTTTGATATATTTTCGTAGAAAACATATGTTAATTATTCGTATGTAATTTGCAAACCTTAATTTGTTAAAACACTCCCTCCTTTTGTTTTATTTAGTCAAAATTTGGGTGTTTTGTCTTGTCAATTTAGGCCAAACACCATTTTTAGGATGACATGTTATAATATATTTTTTCAATTTTGATACACCAAAGAATTTATTATGTTTTGTCATCATCGAAGATAAATAAAGCTTATCTTGATAGTATCAAAATTCTTATCATTTTTATTTTGATATGTTGTGTACAAGTAATCTTTAAGTTCACGTTTTATTTTATTCTGCCAGTAGTTAGTTTTGAAACCCAATCTTTATTTATATGGAATAGATGGAGGGTAAATAAGGAACAAATAAATATATTTATGAAAACAAAATCTTTTTTCTATTTAATAAGACATGAATATTCACTTAATACAAGAGAAAAAAATTCGTACGTGTCAATAAAATGGACGAAGGGAGTATAATGTAATCATTATCTAGAGTCTTGGAATGTATAATTGGTTGATTTGCTTTTAAAAAGAAGAACGGTATTATCATCTCAAATCCATATACCAAAGACTTTAAGAAACTATCAAATCCACCCAAACCCATGTTTTAGGTCATAGTCAAGTAGTCGAGAAAGATCTTAATATTGTCATAAGCAGAGTTAGTATGCAAATGTTTTACAATAGAAGAGATCCAAACGTCTTTCCAAATGTGAACCCGGATGTTAAAATATGCATCATATGGCATTGGGCATTGCGAAGACGAATTATTTACAAGAGTATGCCAATGTAGCCGTTAAATATGTTATTTCACTTCAAGCTTCAGTGGACGTAGATAAAAACCCAAAATTATTTCTTGGATGGGACAAGCCAGATACTGGGTTGTGAATAACCTAATTGGTAGTCGATTTTTATTTTTCACCCTACTATAGGTAACAAATGCAATCAACAAACTGGCAAAATGTCTATCGAGGAAGAATTCTAGCAAACGGTAGAATTTTCGTAGCTCGGTAGAGATTAAATTCCGCGACTGAGTCGAGAAAATTAACGAAAAAGAAGGATTTGAAATTTTTAACATGAAAGATTTTATGGATCATCAATGGGCGCCCGAGAAACAAAAAGTAGTTGACCGAAATTCATGAATAAGAAGACATAAAGAAATCGTCTTTCTCAAGACAATTTTATCAGCTGGTATGACAAGCATAAAATTCTTTATGTGGACACTTAAGCAATGAACGAGCAACAAAAATATGTGTGGCAAATGGTTTTTGATAGGCTAGAAAGGCGGATGAAATAAGAATAACGAAATGAACTACAATTTGCATTTAACATCCCTGTTGATGATGTTGAAGTTAAGAGGTTTCCTTATATTGAAATTTAAATCGGTATCAACTTAATTAAGATGTAATAATTAGTTAGTTATTCTGAATTAAATTTAATAGTTAGTTAGTTTACTTAAATGTATCAGCCGTTAGTAGTTGTTTCATTACTTAAAATTCCCATTACATAAACTATGACTTAAACAAAATAGTAGTAGTCCTTGACTTTACTACTTTCTATAAGATATTAAATATGTCACATTGGGATATCTTATTGGGTACTGGTCTGGCGGTTTATAGCAACATATAATGTGGCAACACATCCATGACGAAAAGGTAATAAGTGGTTGGACGGTTAAGACTTATTAAGAGAATAATAGACTAGTGGTAGTACAATTTTCCATGACATAGCGGACACGATTTCACCACTACCTCCACGACTATCATTTCTTCACTTCTTAACAACCTCCACAATTACAAGAAATCATCATTTTCACTCAGAAAGGCGGTCAATCAGAACAAGATTATATTCTCGACAATAACACTTCCACTCACAGGTCAATCCATCAAATAGTATTTCAAAAACTCTACCCTGCAAAATTCATCACGCAGTGATTTCTCAAACTTTTTTGCTTCCTCCCGTAAGATCAATCCATCGTCTCTATTATGTGACCGAAGCAACACATGAACGGTCATTTCTTAGTTTAGGCTTTGATCTCATCTTGGCAATTTCTGAGAAGGACAAATACATCCTCATTAGTAAACCTCTCGCGATCTAACTTAGATTTTAAGCTTTGAGTATTCAGCTTTAAAGAGGTTCAATGTAGATGAGGCATCATCAAACTTTGACTTTATATGCCTACTACGAACAACATAACTGAAGAACTTATCCATAACCTGAGCAAAATAATAAAGAGTTTTTTATAATAAATAAATGAAAAACTGAGAAGAAATTGTAAATACCCCAACAAATTTTGAAGCAAATCTAGCTTCATCAACAGGAAGAGAAAATGGAGCAAGTGATTCAAGGTAAACTAACCGAGGAGCATTAATAATAATAAAAAAAAACTCCAAAGCATAAGATCCATCTAGCTCCATGAAATCTTCTCGATTACAATAATTATCCCAGAACCGAGGGTCATAAGTTCCAAATTCATAGATGATATCTCAACTGGATATTTGAGAAAGAAGCTTTCAATCTTTTCTCTCATCGAGTGGAAAAAAAAAGAAAACAATATATTAAAGCATGATAAGGAAAATAAAAATGAATTACAATGAGCTTTTAATCTGGGAGTGTTATCTGGAAGAGCTTCACCATACTCCCCAAAACCAGAAAATATCAATGAGCATTCGTCGGTATAATAGTACCGTCAATAGATTTGTGCATGACATGACCACCGTGCTCGAAATCAAGAGACGAACCTGAGATCCTGCAAAATATGTTTTTCAGTTGAGAACCTGGAACAATTTTATAAATGTAACCTCGTGGAGCTTCTGAGCAGTGATCTTCTCTTCTTCGGGGAGAGAATTTGTTCCTCTAGAACTTTATCCATATAATCAAAGAAATTTAACTCAAGTTCGACTGATACACAACTAGTTATCCTTGAATACTCATGAACAAAAGGAAGAATTGAAAGTTGAATTTGCACAATTTCTGAGCTTGAGAGACATTGATGTTGTAAGGCACATGCCACCGAATTTTAATCCCTATATCTTCATAAATGCCATAGTAACTGAAAAATGGTTTCTGGAGTAGAAAGAATTGGATCTAAAATACTAGAATCCATTATGTACAAATGAAAATAAAGCAAAGTTTTGAAACTGAATACCGAAGGAATGAGCTTAAACTTATTTAACCCACTCTTGAAGAAGATAAGGAACTGAAAAGAAAACTTATAGATCTGGAACTTTATATTAACCAAGGAAAGTGAAAAGATGTGACCGCCATAGCCGGTCCACTATTTCCTATAACTTACTATATTTAAGAAATGTTTAGTAATGACCCACCACAAGTCATAAAGTACACAATCTGTAAGGGTGAAGAAAACCCACTCAAACTCTTCAAACTCTGGAGAAGGGTGAATAATACATTCAATATCAGAAGTGTTAGAGCACTGCTCGGTCGAACTTGCAAGCGTTGCTATCTTAACCATGTTTTTCAAGTTTAGTTGTCAAAACTATAAGTCTTGATTTCTAGTCTACTTATAGCTAAGTCTCGGATTAGGATAAAAAGTGTAGTTGAGCTTTAGACTTCACGGCGTTCATCGATTGAAGATGAAGAACTACTAAGGGGAGCTTGTGGAACTTCATCAACAAAAGGTATGTGGAGACTTGAACTCATCTATCACTCAAAAATCTATCTACTCTATCTCCTATTTGAGACAAAAGTCGTATAGCTATATAGACTTCAATTATACACATTTGATATTTCGAGCTGAGTTTAACTCGCTTACATATTTCGAGAAATATGTGTTGGTAAGCTTTCTCTTTAACCAAGTTCATCTTATATTCTTGAAGAAAGTCAAGAGATTATCATGTGAAAATCGCCTGGTAACATCTTATATGATTTGTGTGAGACAACCATTTGGTGTAAACTCGAAATGTTTGTTATTGATCATTAGATCACTTGAAAATTGCTTTGAAGCTAATAATTTGTGTGAGACAACTATTCCCGTCTTCTAAGAATGTTTCAATGATTGAAATGGGAGTTTAGAACGATTAACCATTAATTGGATGTAACACAAAGTATGCGTACTTGTATGCTAACTGTTGTAAGTTATTCCAAGTCTGGGAACCATAGTATGCATACCCGTATGCGTACTGGTTGGTTAGTTGAAGTCCGGGAACTTAGTATGCATACCCGTATGCGTACCGGCGTAAGTTCAAGTCCGGGAATTCAACTGAGTTTGGTGGTGTACGACAGTATGCGTACATGTTCACATACTGACAAATCCAGACCAAGTCCGGCTACTTAGGTATGCGTACATGTTTGCATACTTGAGTAGGTTATAATCTAAAATCGGTTTGTTCATGAACTAATATATTTATAAATTAATGAATAATTCTCACAAGAAGTTTCCTAGAGATTAAGACCTTTGAAAAATTTTATATCATTCCCAAACTCCTTGTCGTCAACAGCCATTGGAACATAAGGTTCATGAGGAAAGGAGTCAATTTCAACAAACCTTCTTGACTGATGCCGAACAAGGGCCTTCTGAATTTCAAGAGTCCTAAAAACAATAGCCTTTATTTGATGCATCTCTTTTCTTGTTTCCTTCAACTCTTCAAGAACATCGGAAAACTTCTGAAGATTTGAAGGGACAACCCTTGGTTTCCTCACATTCTTCTATTTTATTTTCAAGGAAGAGGATACCGGAGATTTATCTTTTTCCTTCATGATTGATGGCTTAACAATCATATTCACATATTTTCCATCAGAAGTCATAATGCTTGGAGTCTCTATACAAATATGGGTTTGTGAGAGAAATTCAAAAAGCAAGCTCTACAAGCAAACTTGTGATAAAAAGAGTTTTACAAGGAAGGAAAAAGGAATGTAGGGTTACAGAACCTTTATACAAAGTAGGAAGATTCACGTACGCACAACTCTCAACCCTAAATAAGGCAGAATTGTCGATTTTAACCCTCTTTTAATGAATCAAAACATGGAAACATCTTTCCAATACCAATCTAGGATATGAAAATATCAACCGAAATCCAAACAAAAACAAAAAGAAAAAAAAAAAAAATCTTTTTCTTAAGGCCTGAAGGTGCTAAACTCTTGTATCTTTGGAATGAGGCACTTGAGACAAGATGTGTACAGACAACACAATTAAGCTGAGTTGGGGTGAAAAATAATCTGTCCACCATGACCTTTGTGGAAAGAGTTCCTAAAATCCTCTTTCATAAAAAGTTTAAACCATGGTTTTTTCTGTAGTGGTCTAATTTTTTCTTTAGAAATTAACTTCTTTGGAGAAGAGTTGAGTTTGCATACCTCGGACGACTTCTAAACAAGTTTGAGCTTGTTTTTTAATCGATTTGCTCTCCGTTGAAGTTTGTTAGACATATCTTACTTTATTCTTGTACTTGAAACAACTAGAGAGTTTGTGACCCTTAATAGTACAGTAAGAACATGTCAAAGTGGAGGATGGTTCAGACACCATAGCAGAGCAAGCTGCTAGACAAATTATAGTACCTGAAATATTAGAAATATAATTTCCAGTAGACAGGGAAAAATCCATTTTATCCTCCAAAATAGTTGAAGAAGTTTCTCCAGAAAAAATATCAAGATTGATGTGAGTATTGCTACAATTATGAAAATCAATATTTTCTGCAAAGAGCGCAACACTTGATTTGTCATCTTCATTTGAATCATAGTGATCAGACATTTCATTAAGAGTTGCAGCAAGACCTTTGTTCCCAGTGTATTTTCTACGATTTGGACACTCATTGACAAAATGACCAAAACCTTTACACTTGAAGCACTGAGGCATATCCTCATCATCATTATAGACTGTATCCCTGTTTTTAGGAGGAACCCGGTCATGAGGGTTAACTGATGATCTGGGATTATCTCTGACGAACCGTTTACTTCTCTTCAAAAGAAGATCTCTAAACTGTCTTGTGATCAGAGAGACTGAGTTATCAAGATCTTCATCTGACGAATCGGTCTCAATAGGATCATCTGCAGAGTTGCCAACACATTTACTTTTGTCAAGCAATTTTGTGTTCTTTTGTGCTTTGAAAGCAATATCCTTTCCAGATTTGGATATATGCTCATGATCAAAGATCTTTAACTTCCCAACCAAAGTATTTCTGGATAGAGTATTAATGTTATTTCCTTCAACGATGGCATGCTTCTTAGAATCGTATTTGGCTGGCAACGATCTGAGAATTTTCATCACAATGTCCTTTTCAGGAATAGTCTTACCCAATGCAAAAGATGCATTAACAATTTCAGACACTTTGTGATTAAACTCATCAGAAGAATCTTCATCATGCATACGAAGGTTTTCCCAATCAGAATTTAAGTTTTGAAGCCTAGCTTCTTTCTCAGGGGAGTTCCCTTCGAATACCGTTTCTAAGATATCCCAAGCTTCTTTGGACTTACTGCTCGTAGTCACATGGTGCTGATGATCTGGGGTAATGGCATGGATTATAGCATTTAATCCGTCAGAATTTTTCTTTGTGGCAAGAATCTCGACAGAATCATAATCACCAATATCCTTTGGAACAGTTACATTGCCTTCTGTAACAACCGGAGGATCATAGCCATTAACTACACGAACTCATGATTGAAAATCACGCGCTTGAAGAAAGGCACGCATAGCAATTTTCCACCGTAAGTAATTCGAGACATCAAAGACTGGTGGTACGTTTATAGAGATAGCGTTTCTTTCCATAGAGTCAGATTTCTACAAACACAGACTTATGAGGTCTTAAATGTGTTTGCCTGCTTTGATACCAATTGAAAAAGTGAGGGTCTAACAACCACACCCAATATTTCGTTTAGGCAATTTGTATGGACTAACTCCAATATAATTCTGAGAGCACCAACTAATAAAGCAAGCTAAATCAAGAAAATATATCCAAGAGTTATATCTCTGTTTCTTAATGTAATCAACAAATCAAACATATGGAAATCTGTGAGCCTGATTAATATAAGAAACAACTTGGACGATATCAAAAAACAATATACAAGTGTCAATCAAATCAATCAACAAGGTCGGATTCACAATTGATTGAACTTACGCACAACCTGTGATATTTCAATTATATAAACAAATATAATGCGAAAAAAAAATAACATAGACACCAGAAGTTTTGTTAACGAGGAAACCGAAAATGCAGAAAAACCCAGGGACCTAGTCCAGATTTGAACACCATACTGTATTAAGCCACTACAGACACTAGCCTACTGCAAGTTAACTTCGGACTGGAATGTAGTTGAGCCCTAACCAATCTCACATTGATCAAGGTACATTCGCATTCCTTACGCCTTTGAATCCTGACAGAACTCTACGCACTTGATTCTCTTAGCTGATCTCACCCACAACTAAGAGTTCCTACGACCCAAAGTCGAATACTCGATAAACAAATCTGCATCACACTGAAAACTCTATTGAATAGATAAAATCTGTCTCCCACAGAAATACCTATGAGTTTTGTTCCGTCTTTTGATAAATCAAGGTGAACAAGAACCAATTGATACACCAGACTTATATTCCCGAAGAACATCCTAGTAATGTCAATCACCTCATAATAATCTTAATTGTATGGTAGCGAAACAATATATTGTGGAATCACAAACAATGAGACGAAGATGTTTGTGACTACTTTTTATCTTGCCTATCGGAGATTAAATCTCGAGCAAATATTAGAGAAGATAGTACTCAATACGATAGAACAAAGCAAGATCAGAACACGCAACTACAAAGAAAATAGTTGGGTCTGGCTTCTCAATCCCAATGAAGTCTTTAATTCGTTAACCTATAATGGTTTTAGGAAAAACCTAGGTTAAAGGAGAATCGACTCTAGTTGCAACTAGTATCACATAGGAGGTGTGGGGATTAGGTTTCCCAGTTGCTAGAGTTCTCCTTTATATAGTCTTCAAATCATGGTTTGCAATCAATGCTACCTTGGTAACAAAGCATTTAATATTCACCATTAGAGGAAAACCTAATTAGAATCAAGCTAATATATTTCAACCGTTAGATCGAACTTAGCTTGTTACACACAAATGAAAAGTGACTTCATTAAGATATGAGTAACCGTACCTAAATGTGTACACTTTGTTGGTTCAACAATAGTTAACCGAAGTTAGCCGTATGAACACTTTCATATCAACCTTGTTCATCTTAACACAACTAGTTCAAATGACTCAAATGAAACTAGTTATAGAGTTGTTCAATTGTTTATATTTTCGTAGAAGTATACAAGACATAATTGAAGCAAAATCGATTTTCATTCACTCGAATCAATTCATGAACATTATATCCACGTTTTGCAAAAGATTGCATTCCTTAATTTATAAATGTTTTAGTTCATGAACAAACCGATTTTAGAACATAACCTACTCAAGTATGCAAACGGGTACGCATACCTAAGTAGCCGGACTTGGTCTGGGTTCGTCAGTATGCGAACGGGTGAGATCAGCTAAGGGAATTAAGTGCGTTAGAGTCCTGCTGGGATTCAGAGGCGTAAGGAATGCGACTGTACATTAATCAGTGTGAGATTGGTAAGGGCTCAACTACATTCCAGTCCAAGTCAACTTAGGACTGGAATGTAGTTGAGCCCTATCCAATCTGACACTCATCAAGGTACAGTCGCGTTCCTTACATCTCTGAATCCCAGCAGGACTCTACGCACTTGATTCCCTTAGCTGTTCTCACCCACAACTAAGAGTTGCTACGACCCTAAGTCGAAGACTTTATAAAAAAATCTTCTCCCACAGAAAAGTCTATTTTGATAGATAAATCTGTCTCCCACAGAAATACCTACAAATTTTTTGTTCCGTCTTTTGATAAATCAAGGTGAACAGGAACTAATTGATAATCCGGTCTTATATTTCCGAAGAACAACCTAGAAATATCAATCACCTCACAATAACTTAACTATATGGTAGTAGAACAAGTTATTGTGGAATCATAAAGAATGAGACGAAGAGCTTTGTGATTACTTAGAGAAGATGGTACTTAATACGATAGAACAAGTAAGATCAAAACATGCAACTACAGAGAAAGTAGTTTGGTCTGCCTTTAGAATCCCAATGAAGTCTTTAAGTCGTTAACTTATAATGGTTTTAGGAAAAACCTAGGTTAAAGGAGAATCGACTCTAGTCGCAACTAGTATCACACAGGAGGTGTGGGGATTAGGTTTCCCAGTTACTATAGTTCTGCCTTATATAGTCTTCAAATCAGGGTTTGATAACTTTGAGACAAAGCAATCAATATTCACCGTTGGATGAAATCTGATTTAAGATTCAAGCTAATATCTTTCCACAGTTATATGTTCTTAGCTTGTTAGACACAAATGAAATATACTTTCATTTAGATATGGGTAACCGTACCTAAACGTGTATATTAGTTGGCTCAATAACATTTAACCGAAGTTAGCCACATGAACACTTTTGAGTTAACCATTTTCATCTTAACACTTCTAGATAAAATAATACTCAATTGAATCTGATTGTGTTACTCATAGAGTTGTTCAATTGTTTATATTCTCATAGAAGTGTACAAGACACAATTAAAGCTAAATCAGATTGATTAAAAAGAATCAGTTCATGACCATTTTAGCCACGGTTTGCAAAGATTGCATTCCTTAATTTATAAATGTATTTGTTCATGAGTATGAAATCATACTTAACCTATTTTAGAACTTAACCTCATAAGTTTGCAAATGGGTACGCAAACTTAAGTTCCGGACTTGATCCTTTCCGACAGTACGCAAACGGGTACACATACTGTCATTCCAGACCGAACTCAGGTGAATTAGTTTGCAAACGGGTACGCAAACTAAGTTCCTGAACTTTGACAGTTAAAACCGTTCGCATACGGGTATGTATACTTGGTTCCCGGACCTGAATCATTCTTACAACAATTTGCATATGGGTATGCATACTGTGCTATATCCAGATAATGGTTAATTGTTCTAAACTCTCATTTCAATCATTGAAACATTCTTAGAAGACGAAAATAGCTGTCTCACACAAACTATTAGCTTATAATAAATGTTCAAGTGATCGAATAATCAATACGAAACATTCCGAGTCTACATCAAATGGCTGTCTCACACAAATCTTGTAAGATGTTACCAGGCGATTTTCACATGATCATCTTTTTACTTTCGTCAAGAATAATGATGAACGTAGTTAAAGCAAAAAGATTTCCAACACATATTTTGAGAAAGATATAAGCGAGTTAAACTCAACTCGAAATATCAAATGTGTATAATGTAAAGTCTATATAGTTATACGACTTTTGTCTCAATAGGAGATAGAATAGAATAAACTTCTGAGTGATAGATGAGTTCAAGTCTCCACATAGCTTTTGTTGATGAAGTTCCTCCAAGCTCCCCTTAGTATATCTTCATCTTCAATTGATGAACGCCGTGAAGTCTAAAGCTCAACTACACATTCTATCATAATCCGAGACATAGCTATAAGTAGACTAAAAATCAAGACTTATAGTTTAGACAACTAAACTTGACAAACAAGCTTGAGATAGCAACGCTTGCGATTTTGACTGAGCAGTGATCTAATAATATTCATCTAATAGAAAAGTTGACTCAGACAATTGCCTAGGTAGATAATCGATATAATCACTAAGAATCAGAATTACGCATCTTCAACTGGTACAGATCAGTTGGACATTTTTCTTCTTCTTTTCGGTCGTTAAAGTCGATATAAACCTGTATTTTCTCGTTCTCATGCGTTACCATCACGATGTTGGATAATCATCATGGGTACAAGATTGGTTGTGTAAAACCTGTTTGTAATAACTTCCATTTTTTTTAAATATATTTTGTTATCAATTTACAGATTTAATTTTGATTTTAAATATGTCCATCTCTCTAGCGAAGCTTAAACGTTAGGTTTACAAATATGTTTGTCTCTCTATTCTTTCCTACAGTTCATGGAAATACACATGCTTTCATGCACGGGAATAAAGATCCCCATCTCATGCTAATTTAGAGAAACAAGAAGAAGGTTTATGAGTTTCAACTTCCTATTTATCTCTCTAAGTTTTCAAAAAACATTTACCCCCAAAAACAGTGGTTGGACTTGGTCTCGAAACTTTTTCAGTACTCCCCTAATATGAGATGCACCGTTGTAAGTTCAGATTTTGTGTAGTTATTCAGTCAAATTTTCTTCGTTTCAGTTGAACGTTCTTAACCAGTTCCTAAAACTTGTATATACACTTCAAATACAATTAGAATTTTGTGTTCACCATTTTCATTGAGGAATTGAGAGATCCAGGCACTCGCCTTCCAAGGGGCCACCCTCTTCATGTACTCTTCAATTTCAAACCACAAGGTAAAACCTATGCTTGACTGTTTGTTGTGTAAAATATATGGTTTTTTCTTATTATCTCATATATTCATTGGACTTCTTTTTTCTTGGCAGATCTCTCGGGTATATTACCTCATATCCTCGGCCGACTAGTTCCTGGGCATGCTAGAAAGCAGAACTTGTTCATGGCATTAAACAGTTAGTATATAGTGATGGAAATTTCCAAACATCCCCCCATCCATTTTTTTATACCCTGCATTGTTCTGATCATATTGAGATGTGCAAAGTTGTGTATTCTTCTCTTTACTTATATGTATAAGTTTTCCCGTTAGAGAAAGTGAGAATAAAAAAAGATATGGTCGTAATGCAAATAAGAATATCTGACATATATGTGAACCTAATGTTTGAGTATTTCTAGTATAATTGAAAGAGTATCCGAGTTCACTGATTTTTTGAAATGCATTTATCTCTGTTGTTTACGAACTTCACTATAAAATTAGGAAAAGAGAAAAGAGAAAAGATAGGAAAGGGATGAAAGATATAAAAATAAAAGTGTATATTCTTTATCTGTTGTGCTGGACCTATGACAGACGTGACTTAACAAGTCACGACTACTTTGATATATTTTGTTTTGTATAAGCAATATCTTGTAAAAAAAATCTTTGTATATCCTGTATCTTTATATTCTAAGGAATATCCTTTGTAATCCTAAATATTATAAATGTACAAGATTTCCATTGTGTTTCTCATCAATTGAGAACACAAACATTCTAGTCTCAACTTGGTACCATCTTGGTTTCCAAGGGCCTGTTTTTTTCTTTCATCAATTTTTTTTGACTTTTTTTTTTTTTTTTTCAATGACTATTTTATCTGAGTCATTTGATGGTAATAAATTATCTTTGGAGTTTTCTTCGTGGACCTTTTTGCTAGACTCCATGGATTTGTTTTCGACAAGCTCAAGGTTGTAATTTTTTTTCTTTGAAAGGCTCAATTTTTACCATATTTACAAGGTTATGATCTTGAGGGTTTTATTAATGGTTCCAGCACTTGTCCATTGGCTAAGATTAAAAACGGTTCTTCAAATCCTAGTTTTTTTTCTCTTGGAATCATACTGACAAGCTATTAGTTATCTGGATTTTATCATAACTTACATCACCAATTTTGGCAAAGATAAAATCATGTCAAACGTCTTCAGAGGTATGGACCAAACTTACTGAATTTTATGCATCTAAAACTGATGCTACTCTTATTCATTTGATCAGTCTTCTCTACAAACTGTCACCAAAAGCTGCTTAACTATGGATAACTACATCCAATATGTTCGTAATATTATTGATTATCTGACTGCTAGTGGTCATAAAATTTTATTTACAAAATTTTCTCATTATGTACTCAGAGATCTTGATTTCGCATATGATAGTATCGCCAGATATCTCGTTACAACTATGAGTTTGATAACCACTAGTCAGTTTGAATTTTTGTTTTTGGCTTATGATCTTCGTGTTGATGTGTTGATGGTGGATTTTCGTTTAAGGTTAAATTTGTAAAAAACCATAAAAAATCATGCGCTGACATCTTGTAAAAGATAAAGCCATTTATAAGTGTTGGATACTCCCTCACTTAATTCACCAAGAATGGAGCATGTAGCAACAATCCCATTCTGTGAATACATGAAATTCCTCCGAGGTTGGAGCATGTGGCAACAATCCCTTCCTGTGAATTTCATATCGCCTTGTATTTCAAAGTACTCATTATCGGTGTGGCATGACGACCGAGTGTTACTCTTCTGAATAACACGAACCTCCAAGCACTATAATGAAACCATGTACGAAATACCCGCACAGTGATTCTCGGTGTGTTATACTAGCCCGAGCCCCTCTCGGTGTGTTATACTAGCTAGCCGATTGAGCATCCGGACTGACCAGATCGGTCGGATATGATTCGATCATGATCATCCAACTCCATAAGCATGATTGGATGACCCCGCATCAATTCCATCACCCCCAAGCGGTATGGAATACCCACGGCCGACCCGCATGGTCGGTCATTGGCCTAGCCTTGCCAAGAAACCGTTCATACCAAGCATTATGGATGGAAAACCCTAAATTAGGGTTTGCGGCATATTACATGTGTCGCAAAAACAGTCTCAACCATCCATCTTCGCAGGTATAGATGGAGGGTGTAGATGTAGACTCAAAGGGCCCCGAGCATGTCAACACGATCACCGTGGCCCGCCTACACACTTGACCAATCGGTCAAGACTAACAATGTTTGGCCGTGACAAAGTCATCACCCAAACAAAAGATGACGTACGGCTTGAAAGCCAAAATTAGGTTTCAAGTCATCACGCTGCGTCCATCTTCTCCGGCACAAATGGAGGGTCACGGATTAGATTAAACAAGGTAGGTCATACCAAGCATGACCACCGTGAGCCCATCTACCCCCTCATGTGTTCGGCCAAGGCATATCACGCCTGGTCAATCCAAAACGTGCGTCCAAACTAGCATGGCCGCGCCTCCCAAACCACGAACTGATCTCGACCGCTCAACTTCACCGGATGATTTGAGTGGCTTAGATCACGTTTTCATGGGATAGTCAGGTATAGGTGTGAACACCAGCCTACCACCTACACGCTGGTATGATCGACCAAGACCGACCAAGATGTGTCATCTTGAAACGCGTGCCCAAACTAGGGATGTCACGCCGGTTTCCAACCCTTTTGCGGCATCAATTTCTGCCGCAAACCGATCTCAACCACTCAACTTTACCGGTTAAATTGAGTGGCCTAGATCACGCCTCCATGGGACGGTGAGGTGTAGGCGTGTACACCGGCATGTCGTCTACACACATGCCCGGTCGGTCCTCTCCAAATCCCTTTCCATGCTTGGTTTCGACCAAGCTGAAGAGTGATGCTTGCGCACCTCTTCAAAAACCCTAATATTCATTAACGGTCGCGGATGAGTGTCTCAAAGATCATCTCATCCGTCCAACTTCACTGACTTGGTTATACAACCCTGGTCGGGAGTTATTTGGTCGGTGAGGCGTCATTACCCATCACTTTACCACACTATAATGCGCAGACGCATAAAATACACACGATACTTCACAAGTATCGACTTCCTGAATAACACAGTTATTCAATTCAGCATTACATGCTATCTTTCGTGGATCCACGATCCACACATTCCAGACATCAATCATGTCACAAACTGGGGGATACATACTGGGGTATTGGTCTGGCGGTTACAACGGCGGCGTGCAATGCGCCATCACAAGAACGTGTCGGGAAGTCGTGGACGGTTAGAGATGAACGGGAGAAGTGGGCAAGACCGGGTCGACGCACAACTCCACTACTCCATCACTCCACTTCCTCCACTTCCCACGAGAGACGTGAATGAGGCTCAATGACTTGTATAAATAGGTTCTCCGCCCTATTTCAAACAACAACACAAGTCCAGACGAGACAGAAAACCAAGTGTTAATACAAAAACGTATTCCAACACCCAGAGCTTGCTTGTATCAATCACAAGCCTGCTCACCTTTCTGTTACAAGTCATAAGCAAGCCAACACCTTCACAATCTCAACACCTTCTTCGCTTCCCTCCCTAAGATCAACCCCATCTCCTTCACTTTGTGACCGAAACAAGTCTGGAACGGCCATTTCTTGGTTTAGGCCGGACTTGCACAGATTGATCTCTCGAATCTACAAGCACTCACCGCGCAGTGCATTTGTTTAAGGTTTAAATTCATTCCTCATCCACACCCCAAATTACCAAATTCTGCAGGAGTAGTTTTCACCCATAAACAATTGGCGACCACAGTGGGAGATTAATCTCTCGGTTGTAAAGTCAATTTCTTCGAAATCCGATTCAATTTTATCAATTTCAAATGGGTAAATCTTAGAATCAATTCAATCAACAATTCATTTCAAGATGGTGGAATTAAGGTCTGGATCAGCAATCAATTCTGATGGGGCTAGTGTGGATAACACTCTCGGTGTCGAAGTACCTGCCGGTGGAGCTACCGTAGCCAACACATCTCGAGGAGCCGTTACCTCTATTACCAACACTAGCGGAGCAGAGACCTCCCCGTAGGTGTAACGCCTCCCATCACCAGAGCAGAGTAGCCGCAAATCCCGGCATCTCCTCAAGTGTAACACCTCCCAGTGGTCACCGTGAGCAACAACTTTCACTCCTCCATCAGGACGAGGAGCCGGAGGCACAAGAGGAGGACCACCGTCTATTTTCGTTGCAGACTTGATGGAGAAACAGGAAGTTCTTGCTAAGACTCAAACATATATGGCAGCAAATCAGAAGGAGGTACTCGCTTTCCTCAAGACCTTGACTGAACGATTGCCGCAGGATTCACGTCAATCTTTGGAGCCAACAAGAGATGCCTTCAATTCACGGAGAGCGGGCGTTTCCACCGGACGAAGCTCGTGTTGCTCCCGAATGTTCAAGAGAAAGGGACCAGCCACCCAACTTCATCACACGTGAGGATCTAGAACGACTCCTTCAAAGCCGAGGCAAAGGAAATCGACGGATGCACACCAACACCAACCTCCATACCCTCAAGATATGCAACGAATCCCTCTTCCAAGAGGTTACACCTCTCCCAGTTCTCCCTCTACGACAGACTGGTAATGCTCGTGAACATGTCTCTCGGTTCTTGGAATCCTTGGGGGAACATGAATACAATCATGTTCTGCGCTGAAAGAATTCTCGAAATCACTTACGGGAGGGCGTACACTGGGTACAACAACATCGCTCCTAACAAAGCATATCCAAGCGGAGCGAGATGGTCAGTGCTTTCTACAGAAAGTATTTCTTCGTGTCTGAACAAATCACCTTTTCAGATCTAGGAAGAATTCTTCAGTGGAACAACGAGCATCCTAACGACTTCGTCAAAAGGTTCAGAACTCAAGCGCTGGATTGTCATGACCCGAACGTCACCGAACGACAATTGGTGGAGTTGTGCATCAACGGATGATACCCATATACCGCGCTCTCGTTAGAGAACCTGGGCTTTCAAACGTTCTCTGAACTCCACGAGGCTGCAAAACGTTCAGCAACAACTGCACCGGCACTACTAGAAAGAACCAGAGTTGTTCGAAGTGAAGATTCACGTGAAAGTCGAGGGAGCAGGCGCCTCACGAACAAGCAATACAACACCGGTCCTTCCGTGAGTGTAGTGGGCGGAGGAGAGAAAAGGAAAGCTCCAGTGACGGAACAACAAACCAAGCGGACATCCCCGGCACACAAGACTTCGTCTCGAAAAGGAGCAGACAAAACTCCTGCACAAAACACTAAAGACACGGGTTTTCTTTTTCCCATGAATGAAGTGATAGAGCTCTTGGATGCGTGGATCCAAGATGACGCCGTAAAGCTGCCCCCTATCGACGTCCTCCAACCGAGGAAGAAATGACAGATCCAGATACCGTTGCTACCACAGATTCGTCCATCATCCAACCAAAGATTGCAACAAAGTTGAAGCAGAGATATTCAGTGGGAAAAGGTAGAAAGGGGGAACTCCGGCTTGGAAACGAGGGTGTTCATAGAGACGCTTTACCTATCGTGAGGCGCATGATTTCCGGGGATCTTGTTCGCAAGACCGTACAATCTATGATGGAACACATATGTGAAATCATGTACTTCTCCAAAGGACAGCGTCAAGACATATTTGCGGCCTTCAACCACGTTGTATCGGGTAGGCGTTTGCATCCGGTAAAGAGTCCAGGGAACCCCGAGTCTTTCCCGAAAGACATGAGCAATGGAGACCGGGGACTCCTAACCGCCGCTCATTTGAGAAACGTAGAATTCGATAGCGTGTTAATTGATACGGCTTCCGAATTTAACATCATTACTTGTCAAGACCTTGAGAGCGGCAAAGATTTCAAGGGGAAGCTACCCGTCACCCAACCGTAGTTAAAGATTCGGCCCGGGGGAGAGCTTAGAGATGCATATGGATACATTGATCTTGAAGTCGAATTGGGTGATGCCTCGACGCAAGCAAAGTTCTACATAGTCAAAGATCATCCCAACTACGACATGATCCTAGGGCGCTCTTGGATGCGTGGACAACAAAGCCATACTTGGAAGTCTGTCCTCTACCGGTTTCGGTGCACGAAAGAATCTCCAACACGCCTTCCGGACCTCCGATGGTTATCTATTGCCGCACCAAAGCAACTTACCAATGTGACACAACTTCCGGAGAAAGCCCGTCAAAGATACGTTGAAAAGTTCCGATCTCAAGTAAGTCTCGCCGTGCAACCTTCTTTACAACCTACCGCCCCTCGTTTCGACAAGTCCTGGGACCGACTCCAACCAACGAACCAACCCGGCTAGGAGATGTGAATGGGAAGCCGGCCCTTTCAAACGTTTTATCAAGAGCGTAGAGGCTGTCTTGGTCAAAGACGATAAGGCCAAGGTCCAAGTATCTCGCACGCCCAAACCCATTTGGAATTGGAGATCTGGTTACGAAGACGACTACATTCAAGGTTGGGAGCATGACGGTGAAAATGATCACTCCACCGACTCACCCAGGAAGAGAATATGAACCATACCCGGTAGCAGATGTTATCCTAGGCGGCTACCGCAAGCTCATCAACGCCCGATAAACTAGAGGGCATAACAATTCACTCACAATGGCTCGAACCCTACCGAACTTAAGATACTTGTGCTACCACTTTCCAAAGATTCTCCACACTTTAAAAACGCCGTGCTATTTTTTCCAGCGTGTTTCCTTTTACAGTTTCATGTCATACTTGTAATTCCTCCAGAAAATGATTGCAATACTTGCATTCATAGTTAGGGTTACAATTTTCAATCCTCAATTTAATTGAAGTATCATTTCCATCTGAGAACCTCTCTACCCCTAAAAACACAGAGCCCTGAGTTGACCTAAATCAACACACTAGAGCAAGAAGGGAAACCCTAAGCAAGTATCTCATGGGAAGAAGGAAACAGAACGTGTGCACAAAAAGGAAAACGATTTGAGCTATCTGCCCCAGCAAAGCCAGGAAGATCTTGCATCAGGAGCACAGGTCCGTAAATGTTGTGTCATGATAATTACTTCTTTTATCACTAAGGATTACGTGTGAAGGCGCACCCTTGCACCTGAGAAAGTTCGGTTGCAGTCTTGACAAGGGATTATAAAAGAAAAACTTTATTCAAATAATCAAATGGAGGAAAAACCTTGAACCCCGCAGCCACCGAGTACAAGGAAGATGTTCAAGCGTACAAAATAAGAAGAAAGAATAAAAGAGGTTTTAGCCGTCAAGAGGATCGACATCGCCGCACCACTGTCAGGTTCGTCTTGGCGCCGTCACCTGTTGATGCTCCTCCTTCGAATCTACCTCAGCCTGCTTCATCAGATATCTCCGCAGAAGCCAGCCGCATTCCGTCCCAACATCACCAGCGGGAGGCGTCAAAGGGCATAGCAACAGGGGCCGCGCAAGTTGCTTTCACATGTTCGGGTTCGATACTCGTATCGAGAATCAAGAATTATCACGCCGTCCCCGGATCGGGTAATCACACTTGTCTTCACTCGGAGGTCGTTTATGCTCAACTCTCCGCCTCTTCAACCTTGTTTGCAAATCTCTCTCGCCCTTGCGCTTACTAGTGTCTCGCAGCGTTTCCTCGCGCCTCCACCGCTCCTCCATGTCAATCACAAATGAAAGTGCACAGATACGTCCTCTGGCAATACGAAGGTGGGAGATAGACATCCCATGTATAGCACGGCCGACTTCGCGGCGAAGATCGATCTTAGCCATTACATCTTCGTGTGCACGGTTTTCGGGCTTGTCAACTTCGAAACTTCTTTCCGGGGAAGCAGGCCAGAATGATCGTCACCGCTTCCATGATAAAGCGCAAAGGAGAGGAGGTTATGAGCGCACAAAAAAAAAAATCAAAAAACCAAATCAATCGATCACCAATCAAGATCAGAGCAATACCCGAGATATAGAATAAACTACCACGTGAGACGATTCTTTATAATCTCACAAGTCGATTTAATCCCGAAAAAAAAAAAAAAAAGTCTTTACTTGCCACCTATGAGGGTCGCTAATTCGGGGATAACAATCGACGAGGCTTATCAGATATACCTGAGGAAAGCCGTGTATGATGAAGGAAGTACACCCGAAGAAGCGGCCGAGCTCAAATATGTACAAGAGGAACCAAAGCGACTCACCAGATCAAGTCCTGTCTCCTTCGCATCCTTAATCGAGCCAACCAGTTCCAGGGCAACGCCTGACTATCCGGTAAATATGTATCTACTTGAGCCTGGTCATTTCAGTATATATGTATGTCACCATCTCATGCCTACCACACAATAGTGTAACCATTATGTGCTAGGCAGGGGACTTAATGTTGATGGTGGATTTTCGTTTAAGGTTAAATTTGTAAAAAACCATAAAAAATCATGCTCTGAAATCTTGTAAAAGATAAAGCCATTTATAAGTGTTGGATACTCCCTCACTTAATTCACCAAGAATGGAGCATGTAGCAACAATCCCATTCTGTGAATACATGAAATTCCTCCGAGGTTGGAGCATGTGGCAACAATCCCTTCTCGTGAATTTCATATCAGCCTTGTATTTCCAGTACTCATTATCAGTGTGGCATGACGACTGAGTGTTACTCTTACAGAATAACGCGAACCTCCAAGCACTATAATGAAACCATGTACGAAATACCCGTTCAGGCTGATTCTCGGTGTGTTATACTAGCACGAGCCCCTCTCGGTGTGTTATACTAGCCCGATTGAGCCGCTCGGTGTGTTATACTAGCCCGATTGAGCATCCGGACTGACCGTATCGGTCGGATATG